>JAXIVJ010015396.1:0-31712 GCA_036785665.1 Chirona hameri | reverse complement strand
TGTCACACTCACACCAATCGTTTTTGCGCTCTTTAATGAGACAGTGCGTATTTCCCAGAAAAACTGGCTTACGTACCTATACTCAAATACAAATACACAATGCATCCTGCTCGATAGAGACTGGTACAGTTTGAATCATGCCACTTGTAGCCAGTGCAATATAGACCAGTAGAATACAACTAACAGCCACTAAATCGGCTCCAACGACCACCGTCGTCACATGGATGCTCAAAATGAGAGCTCAAAATGAGACAGTGCGTATTTCCCAGAAAAACCGGCTTACGTACCCATACTCAAATACACAATGCACCTTGCTCGATAGAGACTGGTACAGTTTTGAATCATTCCACTTGTAGCCCAGTGCAATATGGACCAGTAGAATACAACTAACAGCCACTGAATCGGCTCCAACGACCACCGTCGTCACATGAATGCTCAAAATGTTCGCGTTTAAGCCGGCGATCCACTAATAAAACGTCTCTTGGGTTGGTTTGAAGCTGTAAAATGACATCGGTTACTCGAGGACTAACAAAACCCGTGCCCTCCCCCCCCCCCTCCCGTCCCGCCGAATTCTGGTAGCCGTTAGGTGTTGATGAAAGATAAATATGGGGTGATGATGTGAGGGCGGCAGACCCAGGGCGGGCGGGTATCACATTACACCGTGAGAGAACCCGCCGTGGTGCCGCGGCGCGCCCAGCGCCACCGTACGTGTTAGGTCGCTTTGCTAAGTTGTAAGTTGGAGTGTGAATCTGCGATATGATTGGCCTTAACGGTTTGCCCGGCATGTGTTTTTACATTGCCATATGCATAACCAGGAGAATACTCACCAGTTATTTTGACAAAATGTACACCGCCGTTCACCGCATTAGCACTGACAATAGCACGATTCACTTTAGCCTTAGTAGCATTAGTAGGGTCTTCTTTGATAGGTGCAAACTTGCTTTCGTCTCCCAATATGTTCTGCATTTTCTGTAAATACTCATCGCGATCGAGGATGACGAAAACAGAAGACTTATCGGCCTTCCGGATGACAATTCTCTCATCTTCTCTGAGCTGTTTTGCTGCCTCTCTTAGCTCTTTCGTCAATTAGCTCTCGGCGAATTGCCCCGTAGCCTGGCTTCACCTATGAGCTCATTACGCAAATTCGGACTAACTTCAACTTTCTTATCTTTTTCAAGTCTGATAACATCTTGGTAGAGAAATTCTAACTCCGCCTTCTTCTCAGTCAAATTGGTGGGCGATTGAGTATGGCAGTTAAATCCAAGGTTTATGAATTGATGCTGCGCTTCGGTGAGATGCACAGAAGACAGATTGACGTAGCCTTGCTTGCTCTCACGAAGTTTGAAATCGCCGCCATATATGCGTGAAAGTTTCTTGGAGACTTGTGCACGGCTACGTCAATCTGTCTTCTGTGCATCTCACCGAAGCGCAGCACCAATTCCTAAACCTTGGACTTAACATACTGAAATGCAGGACATACTGGGAGACGAAAGCAAGTTTGAACCTATTAAAAAAGACCCTACTGATGCACTCAAGGCGTGAATCGAGTTATTGTCAGTGCTAATGCGGTGAATGGCGGTGTACATTTTGTCAAAATAACTGGTGAGTATTCTCCTGGTTATGCATATGGCAATGTAAAAACACAGAAGACGGGCAAACTGTTAAGGCCAATCATATCGCAGATTCACACTCCAACTTACAACTTAGCAAAGCGACTTAACACACTCATAAAACCGTACATACCAGCACAGCACTCTATAGAATCAGTAGAAGAATTTGTAGATATCTTGCGGGCTAAGAGACCACAGGGCGACATAGCGTCTATCGACGTGGAAAGCCTTTTCACTAACGTTCCGGTCGAGGATACCATCAAGATAATTCTTGATGAAGTATACGATAAACGTAGCAACAACTGCCTCCGTTAAAGCTATCTAAAGCGCTCTTAGAGAAACTGTTACGTGCCTGCACCACCGAATCTCTATTTCGCTGTCCAGATGGAAAACTGTACTTGCAAAAAGAAGGTGTGGCAATAAGTTCGCCTCTGGGGCCACTCTTCGCTAACTTCTACATGTGTTTTGTTGAGAACAAAGCTTTAAATGATACCAATCTTGCGCCTTCGACCTACTGCAGGTATGTAGATGACATTTTTTTGTAGAAGTGCGGAGCTATGAACATTTACAAAGCTTGATAGCTAGTCTGGATAACAACTCTGTCATACGTTTCACTTTTGAAAAGAGCATTGACAAACGTTGTCATTTTTAGACGTCCTAGTGGATAGTAGAGATGGTAAATTCACCACTAGTGTTTTCCGTAAGCCCACAAACACAGGGGACGTAATGAACGCAAAAAAACGAATGCCCTGAAAAATATAAAGTGAGCGTGATAAGAGCCTTTGTGAGAAGAGCAATATAGTATATATGCTCTACATGCTCTGCAATATAATAGATATGCTAGATATGCTAATAGATATGCTCTGCAATATAATAGATATGCTCTACATATTAACTTTTACACTCTTAATTTTGTAGAGTAAAGGAGGCCTTAGTGAACAACGGCTATTCAAATAAGGCAGTAGATACGGAGATTGAAGCGCAGCTAAAGAAGTATGTCAATCAGTGTCATGCAGGGTCAAACAACTAGCTACGTTCAACTCTATTACCGTAACTTGATGAGTTCAGCGTACAAAGTTGACGAACGAGTCGTACGTAGTATCATACAAAAGAAGGTGAAATGCATAGACAAAAACAAAAACTTGAACTTATCATATACTATCAAAACAAGAAAACACGAAACTTAGTAATGAAAAACAATCTCAACACGAGTAAAGACAAGTTGAAGTGCACCAATGTGGTTTATCAATCTATATGTCCACACGAAGATTGTAGGCTTCGTCAAGAAATCTACATTGGTGTCACGACAACTTCGCTCTCTAGAAGACTTACGATGCATTTGATGGATGGGGCACCAAAAGAACCAGGGACTCGTCTAACATGTTAACTAGGGGGGCAACCCCCCCCCCCCAGTCAAGGCAAACAACAGCCACTGGGGGGGGGGGGGGGGGGGCAAGTTTAAACAGGTTATAATTGTTGGCGAGATGCACATTTGAACAGTTCTGTCCAAGTTATAGGCCAGGGATGTAGTATCCTATTCAGTTGAGGTGGCTTCAACACCCCCCCCCCCTCAACCTTAACGAGGAAGTGGGTCAATACCGTGGACAAATCTGTATTTTTGTGGATTTCCATGGTACTTTAAACGACTTTCCCAGCTCAGCCCCCCAATTTTCTGGAGAAGCTCCACCCCTGTTATAGGCCATGCGACCAGCTGCACACACACATATACATATATAGTTATTGTAACTGATTCATGATAGATGGTGTATAATGACAATAATAACTCAAACCATGTTTTATATTATAGGACATAGGTCGCAAAGCTTTCGATAACAAGTATCATGATCATTGCGAGATGCTGCAAATTAAATAAAACACACAGTAGCGGACACCGACGCAGGTCAAATACGCCTATTTTTTCAATAAAAGCATGCACATTGTTATATGACATTATCACTGCTAGTTTTGCTAGTTTTGCATTTGTGAAAATTGCACAGAGGCTCTTAAAGGGAGATAATCACCTTCAGTGGCGCACGCAGGGGGGGGGGGGGGGGGTCAAAGGGACCTCCCCCGAAATTTATGAGGGGCCCCGCATCAAAAGGACCCGTATTCTGGCCCATACCTGGCAGGGCCCGGTCTTGGTAAGGCCTGATCGAGGCAGGGTGCTGGCAAAGGCATGATATGGGGCCCGGTCCTTGCATATTCTTGATGCTGGCTGTTTCTGGTAGGGGCCCGGTCTTGGCCAGGCCCGGTGCTGGCAAAGGCGTGGCATGGGCCCCGGCCAGGACGAGGGCCCGGCCACAACAGGGACTGGTCCTTGCATATTCTTGATACGGGCCCCTATCTGGTAGGGGCCCGGTCTTGGTCAGGTCCGATCGAGGCAGGGGCTCGGGCTGGCAAAAGCGTATTATGGTTATGGGGTCCGGTCAGGACTAGGGCCTGGACACAACAGGGCCCACTCCTTGCAAATTATTTGATACGGGCCCTTCCTGATAGGGGCCCGTTCCTGGTAGGGGCCCGATCAAGACAGGGCCCCGGTTCTGGCAGAAGCGTGATATGGGGGCCCGGTCAGGTCGAGGGCCCGGTCCTTGCAAATTATTGATACGGGCCCGTTCCTGGTAGGGGCCCGGTCTTGATCAGGCCCGATCGAGGCATGGGGGCCCGGTGCTGGCAAAGACGTGATATGGGGCCCGGTCACAACAAGGCCCGGTCTTTGCATTTGCTTGATACGGGCCCGTTTCTGGTATAGGTCCGGTCTTGGTCAGGTCCGATCGAGGTAGGAGCTCGGTGTTGGCAAAGGCGTGATATGGGGCTCGGTCAGGACAAAGGCCCGGTCACAACAGGGCGCGCTCCTGGGAAATTCTTTGATACGACCCCTTCCTGATAGGGGCCCGTTCCTGGTAGGAACCCGATCGAGGCAGGGGCCCGGTGCTGGCAGAGGCGTGCCACGTGATATGGGGCCCGGTCAGGATGAGGGCCCGGTCACAACAGGGCTCGGTCCTTGCATATTCTTGATACGGGCCCGTTTCTGGTAGGGGCCTGGTCTTGGTCAGGTCCGATCGAAGTAGGGGCCGGTGCTGGCAAAGGCTTGATACGGGGCCCGGTCAGGACGAGGGCCCGGTCACAACAGGGCCCGCTCCTTGTATTTATTTTTTAGACGGGCCCGTTCCTGGTAGGGGCCCGATCAAGGCAGGGCCCCGGTGCTGGCAGAGGGGTGATATGGGGCCCGGTCAGGTCTAGTCTCTGGCCAAAACTAGTGGCTAGAGCAAACATAAACTAAATGTATCCCTTTACAACAAAGAAATATGCGTTTTTGTTTTTTTTTCCCCCATAAAGTTACATCGAAAAGTTCACGATTATAACTTGACCTTAGGTCACCGATTTAGAAAATCCGAGATATTGTAGTCCCTAATAACCTGATGACGTGCCATGAGTTTCATGTCGCTCGATTAACCACTGTGCCGGCGGTGCTACCAATAAGTTGTTTGGTGGGCATGCCATTTGACCTGACCTGGTGACCTGACCTGACCTGCCCGGGACCCAATTTTGTTGCCAAAACGTGGCTTAGCTATTAATTTCAAGTTGCTGAAAGTTTCAAGTCGATATCTCTAAGCGTTTTCTGATTATGGCGGAAAAAAAGCCCCCGCCCCCGAGCGCCTCCAGGGTTAATTCCTATTCCGTTCGAGAACGTAGCCTAGCATAGTTTATACGGGACTTTGACGTCCAAAGGCTGGTACTTTTAAACCTGTAAAGGACATGAATCTGGGAGGTTAGAAAGGAAAACAGCGCCATATGTTGGTCCAATTTCTAAAATTGCCTCAATTGCCGAAGAGATTATTCATTCATGCCTAGAGAATATAAAGTCCCGTGTAAACGCGGTTTCTATCTACACTACAATTTGTGCATAAACATCTCAAACATCTATGGGCGTAGCCAAATAATATTGTAACGCTCAACTTCACTGATGAAATAAAATGCTTCGCTATTTGGCACATGTTACGTTTCATCGTTAATACTATAGAGATGTGCCTAGGGACCGATGATTTTGAGTACCAAAGCCCACCGAAGACAATGGGTAGCAGATCTCCCGAAAAAAATAAATAACAACTAGTTATTACGACGTTTTAAATTTTGGACGCAATCTGTTCCCCGTGCTTCTCTCATTTTGACCAAACTCCAGAAAACCTGTGCGCAGCTTTCAGACAGGTATGCAGTAACTGGTTGACACCAGGCCCTGGATCCGTTGGTCATGCCTTCACAAGTCATGCGCGAGACCGTCTCCACATTTGCTGCGATGCTGTATGTTGTAAAGACAATACAAATCAGCCATGTATCACGCCAACTGATCACCCACCATACCTGCTACGAAAATGCCGTATCCGTTCACCAGTCACCACTACTGCGTGTTGTCATTGACCTCATTTCGTCAACTCTCGACAGTTGTACAGCACATCAGTAGCACACGCACCTAACATTCGCACATCAGTAGCACACACAGTCACCTTACACGAAATTGATAAGACAATTATGATATGTCTCAGATCCCATGCTGTAGGGGCCCGCTCAAAAACAAGTGACCGAAATCCGTGTAGTTTTCTATAAAAAAAAACGGATGGGGCCCGCACACAAGGGGGTCCGCTCTTAGGGCTCTGACCCCCGAAATGGAATCCTGCGTACGCCACTGATCACCTTTGTATTTTGTTAGCAACAATTGATTTCGCTACCGTTATGGTATTAAAATGATGTGATCTAAATTTAAGAATTAAATACAATTATTCCCTAATTCAAAGTTGGAAGTTTGGGAAAATCAATGATCGGTATTTTCCCTCCACTTTTGGAAAGTGCAACATCTGGGCACTTTGCATCAATATATTCAACGTTGTTGAATGGGAACTTATAAACAAATCGCCGATGCTAAATAGGTTGCAGTCCGGGGCCAACCTAAACTGCCGATTGCAATGCACTTTTTCAAATGATTGTCGATTGTTCATAAAAGTTTGACACATATTCGCAAAAGATAAGAGTGCAGGAAACATATTGCATACCTTCATGATAAATAACAATGCGTAGGGAGGCTAATTTACTGAATTCGCTACCGAGTACTTGCTGAGTACCGACCGATAGAAGCGTGGCTCGCTTGTCGGTATGAAACTGCCAATATCTTTCGGTAGGAATGTTTCTAGGCAAAATGTGATGAAGTTACATCATATTTTGGCCTCGTCTATCGATTTCAGGTGCCACCTCCATTTGTTGTGGAAAAAGGTGATTATCTCCCTGAAGATAATCACTGTCCCAGTTTTCAGCATATATTTTGGAGCTTAGATGAACTGGACAAAAGATGGATTAGTGTTGGACATTACTCCAAAACATTAAACCAAGTAACATGACTAATACATGAATATCACGTCATATTCATGTGAACCTTCCTGTGAGTAACACCAATAAAGTGAAAAAGTAGGCATTTTTAAACTATGATGTAAATTTCATGGAGGTAGTGTCGTACCCAGGATTCACTCCAGGAGGGGGGGGGGCAGTTTTGCATCAGGGGGCATAAGCCATAAGGTACCCACACACAAAAAACTCACCTGATTTGGCCCACTATATTTATAAAGGGGCATATTTTCAATTTTTTCTCTCATAAAAATGAAAAAGTATTCATTTTTTCGAAATAAAAATGGAAGCAGGGCCCCTTCGGACCCTTTTTCCAAAGGGGCACATACGGCAAAGGGGCGCGCGTACGGACCTTCAGGGGGGGGGGGGTAATTGCCCCGTTTGCCCTCCCCTTGGGTACGCACAAAATTGGCACATAATTGACACATTTCCTTACATAGAAGACAATATAAGCAACTTTTACAAATGAAAGTTTTTTTTTTAAAATCAGCTATCAATGCATAAGCAAGCAAAATCCGATGAGTTTTCAGAGTTGTGTGATATTTTTTTTGGAATTTGCCCCCCCCCCCCAACCCCCAACCCCCCCCCCCAAACCACCGTTCTGGATCCGCCAATGACTATGGTGGTAGTAGTAGTACCATAAGCTAGTACCATGAGGTTTACCGGAATGGGCCGGTAATCGTATATCGAAACGTGGCAGCTAACGCCCATCCTCGTGAGCGATTTTCTTGGCCTTAGCAACAAGTGTCGTAGCTTTAAGCCCAGGCTGCACTATGCGTGATTTCCTGAAAATCACGTGCGTGTTATCCGTGTTGTCGGGATTTGCGTGACAAAGCAAGTTCAGCTGATAGTAAATGCATTGGGTGAGCTACACTGGCACATCACGCAGATCCCGGATGAAACGTCAAGGATATTCCGCAGACCCGTCACGGACGGAATGATGAAAAGTTCAAAATTCTGAACTTATTGTCGTGTTTTCCGAGATTGCGTGTTGCAGGGTTTTTATCATTTTGCTTGATTTCGCGTATGTTTAAGGTCTATACTAGACCTAAACATGAATAATTTGTTCTGAGTATCGTGGCGGAAGATGAATGAAGAAGCGTTTGAGCAAATTGTATGCAGTGGTTAATCGATTAAAACAAATGCAGTGGTTCATCCATTTTCCTTGCGTGATTTGCTTGACCGGCAGATCCCGGACGTCAAGGAAGTTATGCAAACACGGGGAACACGCGCGTGATTTCCTTGACAATCACGCATAGTGTAGCCTGGGCTTTACCATTAGCTTTCCCACGGTCTCGATGTAACACTCCCCATTCCGCCGGTCTGTACCAGCCACCCTCCTCTCCGCCCGACAGCTGCCGGCCGATGCGAGGCGACGTCGGGCCCAGTGTGGTTGGTGTCAGATGTCTATTCGCATAAACATATTCCACTGTAGCCGGCTTGCGTGCCAGAGTGACTACGTCATCACCCCGCTAGTCCCTCCATCTAGCGGGTTTCACTGCAATTAGTGGTTCCAATATGACCGCGCCAGACAGTTTTGGATGGCGCAAGCTTGACTGCCACGGCTTTGTATGTGGCTGTATGTTACGCTTTTGGATGCGGCGAGTACCATTTTGGACGCGGCGAGTTTGGCTCATGAAGATGTCCCCTACCCGGGCGAATTTTGGATGTCGCAAGCGTTGTTGGCTGCGGTTTTGGATGGTACAAGCATTGAATGCTACAATTTTGACCGCTTTGATAGTTCCCCAAAGTTCCTGCGCGAATTGCGCATAAACAAAATGCAGAAATGGCGAGATAGAAGAGACATTGCATTTCAGTATCCTTTCAGGAGCGAATACCTCTGCTTTGTTTGGTACTAAAACGGAAATGTGCGACCGAGTTGTATCATATGAATGGCTGTCAACGCAAATGTCATATGTGCATTTGACATTGAACCAGCCATTCATTCAATGAGTTTCTACTAAAATACAACATTTTTGATTTACGTGATTATAAAAAAATAACATTTTTAATTTACGTGATGGTCGCGGACTGGGCGACGTATAGTGATTAGGTGCATCGGGCTGAAGTCGTAAACTTCAATTTATTCGTGGATGTTGGGTTCGTGGCCGGCTTGATGCGGAGTTTTGTAGCGTGACTGTTTTGTTTTGTTGCCGCGGACTGGCGCGCGCCAAGCGCATCGCGATGTGATTGGCCCTTATGGCCCGCAGCACGTGACCTGAGGTGAGGTGAGGTGCGTAACAGGGACGGGTGGTCAGTTGGTGGACACTGGACAGCGACGCCCGGGGTAAGTGTCGCGGCGTGGTGCTGCTGGTGCGGTGAGTGGATCCTGCTCGGTCCGCCGGCTGGTAGGTGGCACTATGTCAGTTACTGAGTGGATCCTGCCCGGTCCGCCTGCTGGTAGGTGACACTATGTCAGTTACTGAGTGGATCCTGCTCGGTCCGCCGGCTGGTAGGTGGCACTATGTCAGTTACTGAGTGCATTCCTGCCCCGTCCGCCGGCTGGTAGGTGGCACTATGTCAGTTACTGAGTGTATTCCTGCCCGGTCCGCCGGCTGGTAGGTGGCACTATGTCAGTTACTGAGTGCATTCCTGCCCGGTCCGCCGGCTGGTAGGTGACACTATGTCAGTTACTGAGTGCATTCCTGCCCGGTCCGCCGGCTGGTAGGTGACACTATGTCAGTTACTGAGTGGATCCTGCCCGGTCCGCCGGCTGGTAGGTGTCACTATGTCAGTTACTGAGTGGATCCTGCCCGGTCCGCCGGCTGGTAGGTGTCACTATGTCAGTTACTGAGTGCATTCCTGCCCGGTCCGCCGGCTGGTAGGTGACACTATGTCAGTTACTGAGTGGATCCTGCCCGGTCCGCCGGCTGGTAGGTGTCACTATGTCAGTTACTGAGTGGATCCGGCCCGGTCCGCCTGCTGGTAGATGTCACTATGTCAGTTACTGAGTGTATTCCTGCCCGGTCCGCCGGCTGGTAGGTGGCACTATGTCAGTTACTGAGTGTATTCCTGCCCGGTCCGCCGGCTGGTAGGTGGCACTATGTCAGTTACTGAGTGTATTCCTGCCCGGTCCGCCGGCTGGTAGGTGGCACTATGTCAGTTACTGAGTGCATTCCTGCCCGGTCCGCCGGCTGGTAGGTGGCACTATGTCAGTTACTGAGTGCATTCCTGCCCGGTCCGCCGGCTGGTAGGTGGCACTATGTCAGTTACTGAGTGGATCCTGCCCGGTCCGCCGGCTGGTAGGTGTCACTATGTCAGTTACTGAGTGGATCCTGCCCGGTCCGCCGGCTGGTAGGTGGCACTATGTCAGTTACTGAGTGCATTCCTGCCCGGTCCGCCGGCTGGTAGGTGGCACTATGTCAGTTACTGAGTGGATCCTGCCCGGTCCGCCGGCTGGTAGGTGTCACTATGTCAGTTACTGAGTGTATTCCTGCCCGGTCCGCCGGCTGGTAGTTGTTTGGTACTTAAACGGAATGGCAGTTACTGGGTGCATTCCTGCCCGGCCCGCCGGCTGGTAGGTGTCACTATGTCAGTTACTGAGTGGATCCTGCCCGGTCCGCCGGCTGGTAGGTGGCACTATGTCAGTTACTGAGTGCATTCCTGCCCGGTCCGCCGGCTGGTAGGTGACACTATGTCATGTTACTGAGTGGATCCGGCCTGTTCTGAGCCTGCCGCATGGCAACCTAGGGTGTAACCTGTATACCTAGGGTGTAACCTGTATACCTAGGGTGTAACCTGAGCACCGTTACCGTGTATTTATCTCTTTCCTCTGTTTATGTGCGTTGCTTTATGTTTTCAAGTTTCGCAAATGGCATGTTCGGTCGGTATGCGTGATGTCTTGATGTCGTGTGGCCTCGGGTGACCTTGAGCTGTTTGCCCTGGGGCAGCGGATGTCGTGATGTCTTGATGTCGTGCGGCTTCGGGTGACCTTGAGCGGTTTGCCCCGGGGCAGCAGGTGTCGTGCTGTCATGATGTCGTGCGGCCTCGTGTGACCTTGAGCGGTTTGCCCCGGGGCAGCAGGTGTCGTGCTGTCTTGATGTCGTGCGGCCTCGGGTGACCTTGAGCTGTTTGCCCCGGGGCAGCGGGTGTCCGACGCCGACAGATCACAGCCGCCGACTGGCAACGCAACGTTGCACCAGACAATTTTCCCAGAGGCCCGGCCGTGCCGTTCTCGTCTCTTCCGAGGGAACTGGGTCTCTCGGACCAAGATGAATATAGGAGAATTAGCAAGGCTGATTGTCTACTGTAGAGTACTGCGTCTGCAACTAGTGGAAACGCGCTTCACCGAAGCTACACTACAATACAATACATACAATACCAGGGAGAAGAAGAAAAAACACCCGCGTGACCTTCACATCTCGAATATCGAATACAGTTTCCGGATGCCATATGATGCTGGAGCCGCCGCAAACCTGTTATCCTTGAAGCCGCCTCGTGGATAATCGTTCAGAGGCAGAAGCTGGTGTTTTTGTCTGGGCTGCCGTAAAGAGGGCTGCTCATGCTTGCCCAAGGTGGTAACATGAAGACTGAGATCAGAAAATGGTCTCTGTGTAGCAGTGGATGAAGCCCCCACAGTGTTTTGAAATACATGCAACAACAATAATGCAATGCCAGATGTGGGTTACTGGGTTAGTAAAAATGCTTCTGCTTATGAGTGAGGTTATATACTATTTCTGCGTAACCAAGATTACTACTGTGAACGGCCAACACAGCTCACATCAGCACACATGTTTAGTAAGGAATGTACCGAAAGGGAAAGGAATCAATTGGCTAGAAAATGCTTTACACTATCACAGAAGCTGCCTGTGACTTTGCCAGGCCATCACTAAAGCTGCCTGTGACTTTGCCAGGCCATCACTAAAGCTGCCTGTGACTTTGCCAGGCCATCAGTAAAGCTGCCTGTGACTTTGCCAGGCCATCACTAAAGCTGCCTGTGACTTTGCCAGGCCATCACTAAAGCTGCCTGTGACTTTGCCAGGCCATCAATAAAGCTGCCTGTGACTTTGCCAGGCCATCACTAAAGCTGCCTGTGACTTTGCTAGGCCATCACTAAAGCTGCATGTGACTTTGCCAGGCCATCACTAAAGCTGCCTGTGACTTTGCCAGGCCATCACTAAAGCTGCCTGTGACTTCGCTAGGTCATCACTAAAGCTGCATGTGACTTTGCCAGGCCATCACTTAAGCTGCCTGTGACTTTGCCAGGCCATCACTAAAGCTGCCTGTGACTTTGCCAGGCCATCAATAAAGCTGCCTGTGACTTTGCCAGGCCATCACTAAAGCTGCCTGTGACTTTGCCAGGCCATCACTAAAGCTGCCTGTGACTTTGCCAGGCCATCAATAAAGCTGCCTGTGACTTTGCCAGGCCATCACTTATTCACTAACGCGGCCTGTGACTTTGCCAGGCCATTACTAAAGCCGCATGTGACTTTGCCAGGCCATCACTAAAGCTGCCTGTGACTTTGCCAGGCCATCACTAAAGCTGCCTGTGACTTTGTCAGGTCATCATTAAAGCTGCCTGTGACTTTGCCAGGCCATCACTAAAGCTGCCTGTGACTTTGCCAGGCCATCAATAAAGCTGCCTGTGACTTTGCCAGGCCATCACTTATTCACTAACGCGGCCTGTGACTTTGCCAGGCCATTACTAAAGCCGCATGTGACTTTGCCAGGCCATCACTAAAGCTGCCTGTGACTTTGCCAGGCCATCACTAAAGCTGCCTGTGACTTTGCCAGGTCATCACTAAAGCTGCCTGTGACTTTGCCAGGCCATCACTTAAGCTGCCTGTGACTTTGCCAGGCCATCACTAAAGCTGCCTGTGACTTTGCCAGGCCATCACTAAAGCTGCCTGTGACTTTGCCAGGTCATCACTAAAGCTGCCTGTGACTTTGCCAGGTCATCACTAAAGCTGCCTGTGACTTTGCTAGGCCATCACTAACGCGGCCTGTGACTTTGCCAGGCCATTACTAAAGCTGCCTGTGACTTTGCCAGGCCATCACTAAAGCTGCATGTGACTTTGCCAGGCCATCACTAAAGCTGCCTGTGACTTTGCCAGGCCATCACTAAAGCTGCCTGTGACTTTGCCAGGCCATCACTAAAGCTGCCTGTGCCGAAAAGGGCCGACGAGACCGCGCGAAGCGCGGTATCATATGCTCTTTACTACACGAAGCGTGGTCTTTAGAGAGTTTAGAGGACTTCAGAGGCCCTTTTGGGCCACCAGGGCCCTCTCTGAAAGACCAGAGGGCCCCCAGGACGTTCAAAAGAGCCCTACGCATGTCAGAGGGGCCCCTGGCCAGACCGAAAGGGCCCCTGAGCGGGTCAGAGGGCCCCCTGAGCACGTCGAATGGGCCCCCTGAACACGTCGAATGGGCCCCTAGCCAGCACAGAGGGGCCCCTGGGCAGGTTGAGAGGCCCCTGAGCATGTCGACAGGGCGACAAAGCGGCCAACGCAGTCCTTTGCCAGGTCATAAGGGCCCCTGAGCAGGTTGGAGGGCCCCTGGACAGACCAGAGGGCCCCTGGGAAGTTAGGAGATCCCCTGTGCAGGTCAGAGGGGCCCTGACCAGACCGAAAGGGCACCTAGGTGGGTCAGAAGGGCCCCTGAACATGCCGAATGAGCCCCTAGCCAGCACGAAGGGGCCCCAGGGCAGGTCGGAGGGCCCTCAGAGCATGTCGCAAGGCGACAAAGCAACCAGTGCAGTCCCTTGCTAGGTCGGAAGGGCCCCTTAGAAGGTTAAAGGGCCCCTGGAGAGACCAGAGGACCCCTGTAAAGTTAAAAGGACCCCTGCGCAGATCGGAGGGGCCCCTGACCAGACCGAAAGGACCCCTGGGCGGGTG
This sequence comes from Chirona hameri, assembly GCA_036785665.1. Classification (NCBI taxonomy): domain Eukaryota; kingdom Metazoa; phylum Arthropoda; class Thecostraca; order Balanomorpha; family Balanidae; genus Chirona; species Chirona hameri. Next base: position 17,878 of record JAXIVJ010015396.1, on the reverse strand, counting down.
AGAAGGGCCTCTGAACATGCCGAAGTGGCCCCTGGCCAGCACGGAGGGGCTCCAGGGCAGGTCGGAGGGCCCCTTGAGCATGTCGGCAGGGTGACAAAGCAGCCAGCGCAGGCCGACCCGAAGAGTCGCTGGGCCGATCGGAGGGGCTCCTGGGCAAGTCAGAGGGGCCCCTAGCTAGACTGAAAGGGTCCCTGGGCCGGTCGGAAGGTCTCTTGAACATGCCGGATGAGTTCCTAGCCAGACTGGAGGGGCCCCTGTGCAGGTCGGAGGGGCCCCTGCGCAGGGGCGGCGGATTGCGGGGGCAGGGTACCCAAAATTCCCCCCAGTCGAAAATCCTGGGGGGCAAAGGGTAGTTCCCCCCCAGATTTTAGCCTGCTCAATCTGGGGGCAACATGACCCTCCCCAGGATTTGCATTTGAGGGGGGATTTTGGGTACCCTGCGCCCCGCAATCCGCCGTCCCTGCCCCTGAGCATGTCGGCAGGGCGACAAAGCAGCCAGTGCAGTCACTGGCCAGGTCGGAAGGACCTCTGAACAGGCCGAATGGGCCCCTTGACACACAAGAGGGGCTTCTTGGAAGGTCAGAGGAGTCTCTGGTGAGACCGGAAGGGGCAAAGCACGTAGAGATCCCAGATGAAGATTAAATACAAAGAGGACTTACTCCACAATAAACAAATATTAAAAGGGGAGCTTTCGGGTATATTGTAACACCCTTCGTCAGGGTGCTACAATATACCCGAAAGATCCGATTTTATTTTTGTCCTGTAGAGTAAGCCCTCTTTGTATTATATATATTATCCACCCCACATCATGTCTTTTCGCTTCGCGGATCCCAGATGAGTCCCTGAACAGGTCGGAAGGGCGTAGAAAAGGTCAGAGGGGCCCCTAGACGATCTGAAGGGACCTTGGGCCTTTCAACAGTAAGAATACAGTTGTACAGGGAATAACACTCAAAATTTTCGCGCCGCTCCGCGGCGCAATTTAACTACAAATTCAATTATATGCGGGTTAGGAAAAAAATCGGTCAGTTTCTCGGCGCATTTATGTGTTATGTTGCTACTTTCCTATATTATTGGGCAAAATAGTTCACTTTAGCACATTTTCCCCGCACTTTTAAACGCACAATATAGCAATTTTAGAGGTCCGCACCATACGCAATGCGACGCATTGATGAGAAAGCAACCCAGGGCATAAAACTCAAAATTTTCGCGCCGCTCCGCGGCGCAATTTGTTTAAGAGTTCCAGGTCTTGAGCTTAACAAAAATATTCCAAGTTAGTATAGCTGATTCCAAATTCGTGTCGCTGGTTCCAAAGTTGATGTGGCAGTTTGCTAACTCCAGCTCCTAAACGTTGGTATGGCCCATGCCATACCTGCCATACTGCATTTTCCAGCCTTGCAACGTGCCTTTTCATGCGTTTTTTTTGGGGGGGGGGGCCTTTCAACGCTTGGGAAGGGGCCCTTTCAACGCTCGGGAAGGGGCCCTTTCGAGGCGCCGCCCCTCCCTGGACGAAATCCTGGCTACGTGCCTGCCTGTGACTTTGCCAGGCCATCACTTATTCACTAAAGCTGCCTGTGACTTTGCCAGGGACAGCAATCTTGCCATTGCCGTATGCAATAGCCTGCCAGTTCGTTTCGCGAACGCTGCCAGTGTGCTACATTTTTTATTGTTCTATGGACATACCAAGGCACAGAGCTCACCCTGATTTTCCAGACAGCCGATAGATTGAGTTATTACCTTTGCCTGCATTTGGACGTTTATATTATATATTTAGCAATACATTACAGTAATGGAGTGTGACCAAGGGCGACGCCACCTTCCGAAAGTTGGGGGGACGGAGGAATTCTGACGTAGATTCTTTCCATGCAACGCCCATAGGCGTAAAGTTAAAATCTGAAAATGTTGGGGGGGGGGGGGGGGGGGGGACACGTCCCCCCCGTCCCCCCTGTGGCGGCGCCCCTGAGTGTGACTGGAAATGGACAGCCGGTGTTTTCAACTCTTCCACAGTGTATGGAAGTGTTCAACTCTTCCACAAGTATCAGCGTATTATGCTCGTTGCCAGTATCAAAGGTTTGCCTGGGAACAGCCCTGACACGACAAAGACGCACAAGACGCCGAACCTGTTTGTCTAAAGTGTGTCTTCAGCGGTATAATTACTAACTTACAATTCCTGTCTGTTAAAACGTATATAGTTAAAATTGTAGGCATTCGTTTCCTGATACTCGGCTTGCGCAACATTACTGTATTATGCGTTGTGGCTCATTTTGTACGTACCATTACATGTACGCATTATCGATCCTGCATCCAATTTGGGTCAATATTTCCTCTCTATGTGGATACAATATGTAAGAAAATTGCATGGGTTTTTCCAATCCCGAAAGAAAGCTACTGACCTACGTTCTGAAGGGAAACCGCCATTCGAAAGCTTTCAGACGGAGTCGGAACCGGACACTGAGAAAAGAGCGCTGACGAGTGTTCAACCGCTGAGATTACTCGCCATTCAACTGATGATGGCGCAACTACCCACGCTCCGACTGCTGCAGACAGCCCCCCCCCCCCCCCGAGGCACCCCAACCACTGCCGCACCACGGCGCTCGGCGCGGGGAGAGAGGGAGAGGGGAGGCGACTTTCACTCGCCCCACCTCACTCTGTCCTTCACTGGGATAGCTTGCCGGCCGACCGGGCATTCCGACTGGGGATTCCAGAGAGCTGAGAGCAGCGACAGGACGTATACGGTGGCACCGCTGCTGTCTCTCGTGCCTTGTGCTGGTCCAGAGAGCTGAGAGCAGCGACAGGACGTATACGGTGGCACCGCTGCTGTCTCTCGTGCCTTGTGCTGGTCCAGAGAGCTGAGAACAGCGACAGGACGTATACGGTGGCACCGCTGCTGTTTCTCGTGCCTTGTGCTGGGGAGAATGTGAGCCTCTGGACAACGGGATCACAAACCAATCTGGTTCGTGGGTGGTCCCCCAGTGATCAGTGGTGTTTGAAGGCGCGCTTATTGAGTAGAATGTGCTCTTTGAGCACACCTGTGGATCAATCGTGGTTTGAACTGATCGTGTAAATCAACCAAGGCTCTTGGTATACCTTGCGGACCAGTCATGTCAAAGGATTCTATCCATAGACTAGTGGAGCTTGTGTACTCTGTATTTCCACAGAGACCGGTGACTATATACCTATGGACCTATACAGCCCGCGGAGTTTCCAGTGAATACGCGGAGCTCGTAAGCTCATTTTGTGAACCAACGTACCCAATGTATCACGCACCCACTTATGGTCCAAACAGTATGTGGATTCACCTTTTGAGCCTGCGATCTCTGCGTCTAAGGACCCTCGGACCCGCGACTCACCCTGTGGGCCTCCTGAGACCGTGACGACCAGGACGGCTGACACAAGCAGTAACCGCATGGCCGCACCACCACTCCCTGCCCAGATCGGACAGGTCTTACCAGCTGCGAGGCACTCTCACCACTGGTTCCCCACAGCGGACAAGGCCAGTAATCCCACTGGGAGGCCGCCTGGCACGAGCCATGACGTCACACACCCGCCCAGACCGACCGCAGTGGAGTGGTGTGACGTCATACCAGGCTAGATCAAGAAGAGAGCAGTAGTACGCTGAGGAGAGGTGTGGGGTTATGTTGAGTGTGTGGGTGGGCAATAGCCGTTTTCACGAAGGATCTTATTCGCTGGGCATTTGGGGCGTTTGGGGTGATTGGGGTGATTGGGGCGATTGGGGCGTTTCTGGTAAATTTCGGGTAAATGGGTCTGTAGCTTGTAAGAACACAAATTTTCCTTTTTTTGTATCAATTGAAACTTTATGAATTAATACACTTTTCTGGATATTCCATTTTAATGATAACACCATAGTTTTCTTAATTTATAATTTCATCCTAAACTACCGGGTGATCATTAGAGAATGAAATAAAGTAAACCGCAGTCACAGGCATATATTATAGATTTTACCACAACAAACGCACATGAATAGAATGCCTAAGATGGGACATTTGATGTCATACAAACGCAATTCATCTATTGTTCAGCGTTCCCCTACAATAGGAGCTCAAAGCAGAGGCGGATCCAGGGGGGTGGGGGGGGGGGGGGGCAAAATGGGCAATTGCCCCCCAAAACGAAAAGTCGGGGGGCAAAAGTATGTTTTTTGCCCCCCCCCCCCCCCCCAAGTTGGAGTAAAAGTTGCCATTTTCATCTTTCCAAAATGCATTTGAGCTGCTTTTAGCAACTACCATTTGCTAAAAAACGTGACAAAATTGCACATACAATTATATATATATATATATATATATATATATATATATATATATATATATATATATATATATATATATATAATTAATAGCGAAGTGAAGCCGAGCGACTGTAATAGGTTTGTTACGTTATACATTCGGAAAGATGTTAATATTTGCGTTGCCTTGTGACAATCCCTGACTGATGTATCCGTCCCAACTGTTGTCGGTACATGGTCAGTAGAGATCCAGGAAATCTTGAAAAATATGGTCCAGACTACGTGCAGCACCATTCAAGAGATGTAGCGTACCGAGTTGCAATTGGTAACGTTTCGCTGTTATCAACGCTGGCATTTACTCTACTCGCTGCAGATATGGTGGATGGCTGTGATGAGCATTGTGCAGATAATCAGATGGAAAAAGTAGCCTTTGCTCATGTTATTGTAATTAAAAAGATGATGAATTAATTAACCTATATTACGCCTTGCGGCTTCTTCATGGCTAAACAAAACTGAAGAAGCCGCAAGGCGTAATATAGGTTAATTAATTTATCATCTTTTTTAATACAATAACATGAGCAAAGGCTACTTTTTCCATCTGATTTCTACTCACTGCAGGCTGAAATATCCCGATACTGGCAATGTATTCGGATTGCGAGCCTATGCACCATTGTTACATCACTGTTGCCACTGTCGTTATATTTGTCATCAAATGCCAGTACGTAGGTATGGATTTACTGCATCTCTTATGGCTTATATTGCTATCTGACATTGTCTTGTCATCCCATCCTTTCCATATATAGCGATTTCCTTTCAGTACGAGCACGTTGTGGCGTACACAATCATAACAACCTGCAACTCCGCAAGAATGTTTTGTCTTACCATTGTCAGTAGGATAATCAAACGGCCGCTGACGAGCCGTCTCCAAAGATTATTTTTTGAAAGCCTCATTCGTAACGCTTTGGTTCTCCACAGCATGCGGACATGGGCATGACCGCCGGCCGTGGCACAGAGCAGCTGCAGCCTGCTCGGATATTTTGTGACCCGCGCCCTTCCACCTACTCCGTTCTCTCATACCAAGTCGTCCTGGGGATGTACCCTACCAGCATGCACGGATGTTATAAATTGATGTTATTAAAGCTGGAAATGTGCACTTTCTCGTTTTTCCACATTTTGTTTGAGACTATCCTATCACATCCTTGCCAGCTGCCACTGGATCAACATGTATCTTGTTTGTGCGCTTTACCGATTAACGCCCACCGTCACCAAACATATGGAAAGAGTGAAATTGGAACCTCAAACGCATTCACATTCAGCCATTATATCCAGCCGGGACAGTGATACCAGTTGTGGTACGAAGAGTTTCATGCCAAATCCTTCGTTGAACATTTTACACAAATACATTCATATATACTTTCGCTGAAGATAACTTTTAGCTCTGGTTGTATTTCGTATTTTCATAAAGATATTCCTATAGATTATATGTCCAGTGAGATATTCAGTTTTGTTAAAGGGCTAACGTTCTAATGGTCATCGTTTTCACCTTCGAGCATCTGAATCACTTACCACCAGTGGCGCACCCAGGATTCACTCCAGGAGGGGAGGTAAATTTTTGCTCAGAGGGGCATAAAGTACCCCACCAAAAAAAACGGATTTGGCGAACTATATTGTTAGAGGGGCATATTTTCAACATTTCTTCCTAAAAAAAAACTGTTTTTCTTCGACCAAAGGGTACTTTAAAGGTACTTAAAGGGTACTTAAGAGATGCAGTAAATCCATACGGACCTTCAGGGGGGGGGGGGGGGGCAATTGCCCCGTCCCCCTTTGTGTACGCCTATGCTTACGACTCTTGGTGACGACGTGGCAGTAAGTGACATCCAGATTGCAGAGAGGCTCATATTCGTGATGGTAGCGTAGCTCTGTGTATGTAATACAAGTCTGTCGTATTTGGATAATTTAGTGACTAAGCATTTCAAATTATCGTACGAACGCTAAGTATTAGCCGAGTGATTAAGACGTCTGGCTCTCACGTGGCGAGTCCGTGTTTCGAACCCCGGTAGAGCTATGGCCCCTGGGCGCTAATATGACCAATGTGTTCGCTGGCGAGTGGCGCTCAATAAGAGTTGGCGTCCAAGTGGGCGTCAATTATTTTAGAAAAAAGGAATAGGATCGTACGAACGCTAAATGCATAACCGTATTTTCTGGAGGTGATATGTTATACCACGTTATGGTTATCCATATTTATGCACACGGTTCATTTGGTCGTCTTATGATCCCATTCCTATGTAACAAAAGCAAAATTAGGTTACAAACCTGACCCGGTAAACAACAGGCTAGCGTTCCGCGCATTTACCGCTCGTCGGTGTACGGAGAGCTGTGACAAAACGATAACGGAGACGCCAAACGTCCTCGTTTGAAGCAGGCTCATTCCTACCTTTTGTTAAAGAAATAACACTTTAATTTCGACGTCCGTTTAATATCATCTTTAGAACTTGCGTCAGCATATTTCAGGTCGATAAAGTATGTTATATATGCTTAGGCGTTACTTTTTGCATCCTACCGTTTGTGTGGTACCGTTATGGCACGGCCGTCTCCAAAACAGGTGCTTGTCAGTTATCGGCTCTCGACGTCATGCTGTCATGCTGTTCAAACTATGTTTGTTTTAAATTATGAGTCTTTGCAACGAAATTTGGGTATCTGAAGGCCAGGTACGTACTACGTAGCCAAGGGGGGGGGGGGGCACGGGGGCCATGACACCATAGGCGTAACCACCTTCCGAAAGTAGGTGGGGACGGAGGCACTTTGAAGTCGTTTATTTCCATGCAACGCCCATAGGCGTAATGTTAAAATCCGAAAATGTTACTGGAGACTGATGCTCAGCGACCCCAATGGTGGTTACGCCCCTGCATGCCACCTCTCTCCCCCCCCCCAGAACAAACCAAATTTACACTAGATAAAATGAGATTCTCTGACGACCCGACCCTACCCCCCGTCCCCGTCCCCGGTCAACAACATCCTGGCTATGTGCCTGCTGAAGGCCGTAAATTCCCCCCCCCCCCCCCAACTGAGCGGCTGGATCCGCCCCTGGCTCAAAGTGTCCACCCTCCTCCGCGCATCAAAGCTCGGCTCGGCGTCGGGTGTGACGCACCATCCGCCTCAACTGGTCCTCGTCCATGTTGCGAGCGAAGTTTTCCACGATCGCCTTCAGCTGCTTCAGGGTTCGGGGCTTGCGACTGACTACCTAATCCACAGCTTGCGGTCATAAGCTGAAGTCCAGGCAGGACAGATCCGGACTGTATGGTAGCCAATGATGCTGAATACTGCGAGAGATCAGCCGATCGCCGAACTTCGAACTCGAGGGTGTGACGTGTGAAGGCGCGCCATCCTGCTGAAACCAGTGCCCTTTTGTTCATGTTGATGCCCAAGCAACCCGATGAGGGCACTCGTTTCAGCAGGATGGCGCGCTTTCACACGTCACACCCTCAGTGAAGCAGTTCCTGAGGTCGAAGTTCGGTGATTGGCTGATCTCCCGCAAGACTCAGCATCATTGGCCATCATACAGTCCGGGTCTATCCTGCCTGGATTTCAGCTTCTGGCCTCAAGCTATGGATGATGTCGTCTGTCGCAAGCCCCAGACCCCGAAGCAGCTGGAGGCAATCATGGCAAACTTCGCCCGCAACATGGACGAGGACCAGCTGAGGCGGATGGTGCGTCACACCCGACGCCGAGCCGAGCTTTGCTGCGCGGAGGAGTGGGGACACTTTGAGCTGCTGTTGTAGAGGCACTAGCGGATCCAGGGGGAGGGGTGGCATACGGCCATGTCCCCCCCCAAAAAAAAAACGCCTGAAATCGGAGCAAAATTAAGACATTTCCTGATATAGAAGAAAATCTAAGCAACTTTTACTAAAGAAATTTTGTTTTAAATCACCTAGCAATGCATAAGCAAGCGAAATCCGATGAGTTTTCAGAATTGTGTGAGACTTTTTGGAATTTGCACCCCCAAAAAACACCGTTCTGGATCCGTCAATGTATAGAGGAACGTTGAACAATAGATGAATTGCGTTTGTATGACAACAAATATCCCACCTTAGGCATTCTATTCATGTGCGTTTGTTGTGGTTAAATCTATAATATATGCCTGTGACTGTGGTTTACTTTATTTCATTCTCTAATGATCACCCGGTAGCTTGGGTGATGCCAGACGGCTGGGGCGTTTTCGGGCGGTTGGTGAGACTCCATCGCGCTCGAATTACCCGAAAGTGCGGGGTTCGGGTAAATGGGTCATATTTTGCAACGACATGGTTTTCAGGAATAATAGCTTATTTCATTGAAAACTAGATGAATTAGCTCATTCATATTTTCAGTCACATTCACCTTTGAACGCAAGGATGAATTATATTCTATTTTTTATGTTTATAAATTTAGTCCGAATGTTTTTGTATGGATGGATTTCCGAGGTCAGGACCCACGCTAAGCAGAACTTGTTGCGCAGGTCCTGACCTCACAACCCGAACGCGCAATTTCTGTTGGCCGGCAGAATTTAGAGACGAAAGTTTTACGTGCCCGACATACCTGGACACGGTCCGCCCCGCTCACTGACGTCACCTGACCTTGAGTGCGACCGCTGCCACCGGCCGCAGGTCACCCCAGTCAGGAGCAAATAGCGAGCGCCGAAGCGACTCGAACCCGGGCTGCCACTACCGGGATAGGTCAGAAGTCCAGCGCTCTGCCACTGAGCTACAGGGGCGGCAAATTAGCCATTTCGTTTTGATAATTTTTGCAGAGAAGATGGCCGCCCAGCTGCGTCCCCGTGGTCTGCGGGCACGGCTAGTTGTAAGACGACGGGAATGCTGGCTCTGACTCTGCGCTGGCTCTGCGCATGCGAAACGTGACGTCAGGTGACCGGGCGGCCGGCGCAGAGCCAGAGCAGAGTCAGAGTGCTACTGGCGCAAGTCATTCGGTTCCCCGGCCCGGAGGGGAGTGGTTCTCCTCCCCACCCGCGGCGGCATATAGCTATAGGCTGGACTACGGGGTGGGCGAGAACAACTCTCCTCCCACCCACCCCACCCCCAAAAAAAGAAGAAAAAAAGAAGAAAAAAAAAGAGTCAGAGTCAGCATTCTCGTCGCCTACATATAGCCGCGCCCGCCACTGCTTCAATAACATCCGAAAGGTACTGCTAGAATTCGGGTGTTATTGCCGCCAGCCTTCTCCGTTTCCGGGTGCGGGACCCTGTCCACGTGCTTGTGGCAGGGTCATTAGACCCTTAGATAGGTAGACTTTTAGCTCTTTTTAGGTAGGTAGATAAGTTACATTAGTTAGGTTCCATCGGTAGTAGATCCCCTTCATTTTTTTTTGCAGTTGGCAACACGTTTTGTCGTGTCGGCCAAATTTAAAGTAGCTTTAGGTCCCGACAAACGCCGCTCCCCGGGGTGATGGCGACCCCCCTGCCCCCCGCCCCCCCCCCCCCCGACCCCCTTCAGGGGTCTCCTCCCTCCCTTCTCGGCGCGCGCCCCCGAGCCCCCTCCCCCAGAGGGTCCCCCTGGATTTACCAGCTCCCATCAGGAGCCCCCACCCCGCCCTGGAGCGCGACTCACCCCCGACCCCTCCCCCCGGGCGGTCCCGCCTTCATAACTATGAAGCGCGTGGACGGCAACCCTTTTAGCCACGCAAATTCCCTTTTCGATCCGACGGTGGCTTGTCGCCTCTGCGGCGAAGTGGACTCGGCGAACATCCGGTCTGGCGCTCTGTTGATCAGGACACTGTCCAAGCAGCAGAGCGTCAAGATCCTGTCCCAGACTCAGTTCCTGGGGTTTGAGATCGTCGCGGAGGTCGCGCCGTTCTTGATCTCCATCGAGGGACTAGTCCCGACATCGCCCACCTCACGGAGGAACTCATCCTTCGTGAGCTCGCCCACCAAAGGGTGACAGAGGTGGTCAGGACTCCGGCAAAGAGCTCGGGGAAGCCCAGTCCCTTGGTCCGCCTCCGCTTCCGGGGCATCGAGCTCCCCAGCCACATCCACTGTGGCTATATCGCGGCTGAGGTGCGGATGTGGACCCCCCCCCCCCCCCGGCAGTGCCGGCAGTGCCTGGCAATTTGGACACAGCAAGTGGACCTGCCGAAACGCTCCGGTGGCTGGTATGCCGCGGAACACCCTACAGAGAGGTGCGGTGGCGCAGCGGCGCCCAACCCCGCCTGGGATCGCCACTGCCCAGCCTGGATCTTCGCTAGTGAGGACTCCAAGGCCCGGCACGGACCCCCCAACGCCCCCCTCCCTCGGCCCAGCTCAGTCCCTCAGCGTCTGGCTGACACTGCCCCCACCCGGGACCCCACCCCCACCCCGTCGGCCCACGAGCGGACCTCCCCTGGCGACGCCCCCCCCCCCCTCCCGCGGCACTCTTCCAGCCAGAGCGCCCCGGGCCGTCCCGCCGAATCCCCCAGCCGGCAGACCCCCCGCCCGCCAGCCCGGCACCCCGAACCCCCCCTGTCGGACCCCCGAGGGCGCTTCCCCCGCCTACACTGCCTCGGTGTCACCCGGCCACCAAGCTCCCCAGCCGAGTCCCACACCGACTCCGCCCCCCCCCCCCTCACCGGCCCCCGCGGAACCAGCGGAGCGCCGATCCTCGGAGGACCCCACCTCCGACGACGTGTGGATGAGGGCCGTCGCCCTGAGGGTCACTCGCCCCCACCCGCCCAGTCTCCTTCCCGCTCCAGCTCCCTGCCAGTGCGCTCCCCCTCCACCCCCTCCCCGACTCTCTGAAGAGAGTGAAACTGCTCCCCGCCCTCCCGGTCACCCTCCTACCCCCGCCGAGCTCCCTCCCGGTCACCCTCCCACCCCGCCGAGCTCCCTCCCGGTCACCCTCCCACCCCCGCCGAGCTCCCTCCCGGTCACCCTCCCACCCCGCCGAGCTCCCTCCCGGTCACCCTCCTACCCCGCCGAGCTCCCTCCCGGTCACCCTCCTACCCCGCCGAGCTCCCTCCCGGTCACCCTCCTACCCCGCCGAGCTCCCTCCGGTCACCCTCCCACCCCGCCGAGCTCCCTCCCGTCACCCTCTACCCCGCCGAGCTCCCTCCCGGTCACCCTCCCACCCCGCCGAGCTCCCTCCCGGTCACCCTCCTACCCCGCCGAGCTCCCTCCCGGTCACCCTCCCACCCCGCCGAGCTCCCTCCCGGTCACCCTCCCACCCCGCCGAGCTCCCTCCCCGGTCACCCTCCTACCCCGCCGAGCTCCCTCCCGGTCACCCTCCTACCCCGCCGAGCTCCCTCCCGGTCACCCTCCCACCCCGCCGAGCTCCCTCCCGGTCACCCTCCCACCCCCGCCGAGCTCCCTCCCGGTCACCCTCCCACCCCGCCGAGCTCCCTCCCGGTCACCCTCCTACCCCGCCGAGCTCCCTCCCGGTCACCCTCCCACCCCGCCGAGCTCCCTCCCGGTCACCCTCCCACCCCGCCGAGCTCCCTCCCGGTCACCCTCCCACCCCGCCGAGCTCCCTCCCGCGTCACCCTCCCACCCCGCCGAGCTCCCTCCGGTCACCCTCCAACCCCGCCGAGCTCCCTCCCGGTCCACCCTCCCACCCCGCCGAGCTCCCTCCCGGTCACCCTCCCACCCCGCCGAGCTCCCTCCCGGTCACCCTCCCACCCCGCCGAGCTCCCTCCCGGTCACCCTCCTACCCCGCCGAGCTCCCTCCCGGTCACCCTCCAACCCCGCCGAGCTCCCTCCCGGTCACCCTCCTACCCCGCCGAGCTCCCTCCGGTCACCCTCCCACCCCGCCGAGCTCCCTCCCGGTCACCCTCCCACCCCGCCGAGCTCCCTCCCGGTCACCCTCCCCACCCCGCCGAGCTCCCTCCCGGTCACCCTCCACCCCGCCGAGCTCCCTCCCGGTCACCCTCCCACCCCGCCGAGCTCCCTCCCGGTCACCCTCCCACCCCGCCGAGCTCCTCCGGTCACCCTCCCACCCCGCCGAGCTCCCTCTCGGTCACCCTCCGACCCCCCCGAGCTCCCTAATGTCAGGTTGAGCCGCCCCCGCTCCCGCCGCAGAGGTACCCGGGCGACCGCGAGGCGCGGTCTGGGGCAGCTCTTCTTAATGAATCACAACCAATCTGAATTCGTCCTCCAATGGAATGTTATATATTTAATATCCCATTGGGGGCAATTCAAACATTATATCTTAAATAATAATCCGTTAGTAGCCGCCGTTCAGGAAACCATTTTATTGACGCCGATTTTACTAACTATACTTTCAAAATCTCGGGCTATAGTCTTTATACAAATAACGTAAATCATCACCGCGCCGAGGCGGCTCGGCTTTGCTTATTTCCAATAAACTCTTGTATCACAAAATTGACCTTAAAACAACCCCAGACGCAGTCGGCGTCAATATTAAAATCGCTCAGCTAGAACTTACTTTAATCTATTTATTTTTCGTTCCACTGAGGACATTGATTCTTTTGATTCTTTTTGATCAAAAGAATCAATGATTCAACATTGATTCTTTTTCTCAGCTTATTACAAATATTAACACCCCGTGTTTGATTATGGGCGATTACAACGCACATCATCAAGCATGGGGCTGACGCATTAACTCACGGAGAGGACAAATTATGCTGGACCTACTGGACCGGTATAATTGGTCTTCCTCAACGACCAATCACCCACACACATACACCACTCAGGAGGCGAGGTGACTTGCAGCGCCATTGACCTCGTCCTTCACCACGACCACGCATCGCGACACTTCTTTACATTTAACGCACAATCTGACCCTCTTTTAGCGATAATTTCCCAATTCACTTAGAACTACAAGTCCTTCAGGACAGACAAATTTGTACTCGCTGCCTAGATGGAACCTTCGCAAAGCAGACTGGTCCTCCTTCCAAAAACACATTGACACTAATCACCCCCGTAAATTCCCAGACCGACATTAACATATTTTTTAACACTTCTCGCATCAGCTCACCAACACATCCCCCCCCCCCCACACACACACAACACCACCCGAGGCAGCGTACTGTCCCGTGGTGGAACACAGAATGTCAGAGAGCAGAAGCCCTCCGGAAAAGAGCATTTAGGAAATTTCAAGCATGTATTACTGCAGAAAACGAAAACGAAGTACGGAGGGCCCGCTCTCTGGCTAAAACAATCACTAACAAAGCAAAAAAAGAATCTGGCAGGAATTCTCATCTACCTTTAATCGATTTACCTCCCTTTCAAAAATTTGGACATTAATTAGATAATTTTCAAATAAAAGACCACCGTCATACAAAATCCCCACACTTACACATCCACAACACATCTTACACGATCCCCCTAGAGGTGGCAACACAATTTGCTCAACACTACGCTAACATATCAACACAACAATGTACACCAACTTTTACTAACCAACTTAACGATCAATTTCAATCTCATAGCTTTGACTCTAACAACGTAACAATCTATAACTCTCTCTTCACCAACTCAGAACTAACATACGCTATTAGTAAATGGGGTAAAACTTCTGTAGGGCCAGATCAAATTCACTACTCCTTCTTTAAAAACTTAACAGAGACTGGTCTCACTAACTTACTAACAGCCTTCAATACCATGTGGTTTGAAGGCACTTTCCCGAATCTTGGCATAGCAGTACGCTAATCCCAACACTAAAACCTCGCAAACCTAAATCTTCTCCTGCTAGCTATTACCCTATTTCTCTAACTAGTTGCGCATGTAAACTATTCGAACGCATGGTTAATGGACGTATCAGGACATACATTGAATCACATAATTACTCTCCCCACACCGAAGTGGTTTCCGAGCTGGTCGATCCACTGCGGACAAATTAGTTGGTCTTATTGACTCTTTCCAGCGCGGCTTTCGAGGAAGAGGTGGCCCTCTCCTTGATTTGAGAGCTGCGTTTGACAGAGTTGATAAGACCGCACTTTTAGTTAAGGTCCATAAGGCCGGAATCCGAAGTAGACTCGCCAAATTTATAATAAACTTTTTAGACAATAGAACTTTGAATGTAAGGTGCGGCAACACATATTCTTCAAATCAAAATCAGGACCAAGGTGTCCCACAGGGATCGGTCCTCTACCCAACCCTATTTTTAATTATGATTAATGACATTTTCAGTAATATTAATAAGATCGACAAAGGTCTCAAATTTGCAATGTACGCTGATGAACTGGCGGTGTGGTTCTCCCACTCCAGTGTTCTCGCCACTCGATCAAGCCAGCAAAATTGTACACTAGTACTCATTGATATAAAGGTATGGTGCGACCAATGGGGTCTGTAAATTTCTCCAAGTAAATCGGCATCCCTAATTTTTCCGGAAAAACCTGCATATGTGGAACCCTACATTCCATTAAAATATAAAAAATCAAATTATCCCTTTCGTTAAATCATTCAATATCTGGGAATAACGTTAGACACTCGTCTCTCGTTCATCCCACATTTCAATGATTTAGTTCAGAGATGTACGCGACGTATTCATATTATGAAGCTGGTCGAGAGTGGGGCGCAGATCGCTCCACTCTCCTCCATTTATATACTTCCCTGATACGCCCAATCCTGGACTATAATGCATTTTATTTGATGATATATGTTCCAAACAAATAAAAAATTGCAAACTATCCAGAGCGCTGACTTGCAGATCGTGACTGGGGCCTGTCGCACCACCAACACTACAAACTTACACATCGACACAAACATCCCCACACTCTGCCGCCGACGCAAATACACGTTACTCAGATACTACGCCAGAGCAAGTTCACACCCACACGCCCAACATTCCACATCTTAAATCACCCCGCACCCACAAGACGACACACACTACTACAAAAAGGACACCCACTTATCAGTCACAGAATCAGACAAACACTCACACTATTCAACATCCCACATCAACACAATGCCAACACCACCACTCACACCTCACTGGCTCGACACAACACCAGACACACACCGCCTTTTCACACACAACAAAAACCAACAGTCAAGGCGGCAGAGACACACACACTCTTCCACGAACACAAAGCACAACACAACACATACACATACATATATACTGACGGCTCCCGGGACGACGGCCGAACGGGGGTGCATACTATACGAATACAGCGAATAATAACTTCAGACTTCCAGACACAAATAGCGTGTATACAGCAGATTTATCGTCAATTTTATTAGCATTAATATATATTAGAAAGGAAAACTTAAAGAAGTAATCATATGCACAGATTCGTCCGCCTCACTCTCTGCCATTTCCTCGATTAGTGACTGCAGAAACCCGGTAGTATTCAAAATTAGACAGCTCTTCAAGTATTTAAACAACGAAAACAGCAGCACTAAATTCCTCTGGATCCCGGGACACGCCGGCATCCCGGGTAACGAGGAAGCAGACAGACTAGCGAAATTAAGCTTATAATTACCTTCAGAAAACCATCTTCCAAGCCCTGTATCAGACGTTTTAAATTATATAAACCTACAACTTAGCATATTGCGCCAGCGCGAGTGGGACGCTGCTCCGCATTTTCAACTCCATCCGATCAAGCCAAAAGTCCAACATTTTATATCTAGTCACCAGAATTGTAGATAAAAAGAAATAGTATTAGCACGCCTCCGCCTCGGTCATACAAACATTACGCATGATTATATTATAGACAATCTTCCGCCCCAAAATTGCCAACACTGCCCAGGTTATCCGCGCTACACAATTAAACAATATTATTTGCCCAGTGCACAATGACAAACGTCAGAAAATAATTGATTACACGCAACAAAATCGTATCACATTAAATCTTCAAACGCTGTTAGGTGATAATTATCCTTAATTGATTGGCATCCTCTTTGATTTTCTTTACCCAAACACGATTAGTTAATTAAATATATCAGGGGCTTTTTGCCTAGCGCAATTTGGCTTTCTGCGCAGATTTTTCCCCTCTGCATTAGACGCTGTTTTTTAATTATATTTAGGACTTTTCTCCCAGCTAAATACATCCCACAACCAGGTCTCGCCGGGGTACCGGAGCCAGGGAGACTGGCAACAGTCTCCCGTTGCTGCAATGATGGCGCCCCGGCTCCGTCAACACTGACACCGTTTCACAAGTGTATGTTCAAGTGTATGTGTGTCTGTGTGTGTATGGAATACAATGTGTATGTATGTGTATCTCGTGTTAGGTTAAGTTAGGTTAGGTGTGTATGGGAATAGGTTAGGTATATATGACGAAGCTTCAATAGCTAAATATCTTAACCCGCGAGTCACTGGGGGGGCTTTTTAGCCCCCCCCCTTAGGAATATCAGGAATATCTCGATAACTAATCCAGATATCGACGGCAAAATTGCAGTACCTTTCCGGGTATCATTTTTACACCTTTTAAGAAAAAAATAGAAAAATTTCGTCAGATATTTTTCGAGATATAGTGAATTTAGTGACGTCACTAAACACGATTTTGACACCAAAATCGGCCAAACTTTGTCAAGCCGTACAAATGCTGAATTTGAAGCAAAATGCAATCCAAAAACCTAAAAAGTAGAAAATTGCAAGGCTACAAACCAGCTATCTCGAAATTTCACAAATTATGGTTTTGACCCCAAAAATTTCACAAACACTTTTTTGAAAAAATGCTCACAAAATCACATTTTTCAAAGATATTGAAAAAACCGGAATATATGTCAGATAACAACATATGGGCAAATACCATACAAAATTGCAAAATGATATCCTCTTTTTTGACTGTCATGGCATATAAAGTATGGGTAAATAATGACGTCATATTTTGAAATTGCCTTTTTTGGTTTTTATTGACTGGATACAGACAAATCAATGCCAGCACTGTTTGTTTTAGATAAAACTGATATAGAAACATGCTTTTTTCATTTCGATTTATCAATTTCAAATGTTCACCTTCAGTGACCTGAACTTGACCTGAACTTGACACTATCTTCACGGAAATGAAGTCAGGTGGTAAAATGACTACCACTATCGAATTCTACGCGTAAAAGCATCCATAAAACATGTGCTGCATGACTTTCTTAGATATTTTGTGTGTAGTGACCTTTTGTGACCTGACCTTGACCTTGATCTTTTCCAACAGTCTCACTTTAGCTCATGTGGGATATGTATCATACTTTTGACAGCACTTTGGGTGATTATAGGCGTAATCGAAGGCCATGGATGGCAAGTATTGTCCATAAACTCAAATACCTCGATTTTGACGTTTGACTTGACCGTGACCTGACATGTGACCTTAATTTGACATTTTTAAGTTTGCGTTAGGCTTATCTCATTGAGCGCTTTCGAATGCCGCCTTGTGCGTCCCGCTGCAATCATTGGTTCTGAAGATACCAGGGGGGCTAAAAAAAAAACACAGTGAGTCGTGTTACAGAATATACCCCAGTGACTGCCGGGTTAATATAATTTCGGCCTTAATTTATTTCTTTACATACTTATTATGAGGTTACCGGTTATTTTAATTCTCATTGTCTCGTGTTTATTTAATTTTGACTTTGAACGAAATACTTCACTTAAGATAGACATTATATTTACTTCGAACAATTCACTTGACGTAAAAATAGACACCCTATTCCCTAGCTTGCTCCGGGTTCACATAAACCGATTAACGTAATTATTTTCCTGGCAAATTGCTAGATGTAATTTCCCCCCCCC
>JAXIVJ010015395.1:7500-31717 GCA_036785665.1 Chirona hameri | reverse complement strand
GCGACGTGCCCTGAGGTTGATTTCTCAAATGACCTGGCTTGATTATACAATAGATAATTTGTTGACATGTTTCGTTTTATTCGCACAATGAACGCTTTTGTTTCTCTGGAAGACACTTGTAGCTATTCTTAGAACATTCTCGGTCTGTAAATAGAGAGGAGAAAAATTGATATCTTGAGGATCCAGACGCCTCTATCGGCGAAATATTTAATTATGTCATCATGTGATCTTGATCACTGAGCGAAATAGGTTGGCACGTAATTCAAACATTCAAAGGGCCTGCACACTCCTATTACACCTAAGAAAAATCACGAATTTTAACTGAGAACATAACGAAATCACGTGACCTGACATGAGGTCACATGCCAAAATTTCGACACTTTTTCATTCGAGTTCTCACACAAGATTACATTACATTAATTTGTGGTTCATGGCGATGCTGATGATAGATAGTTTTATATCATTCGAATTATTATAGGATATATCCCGATATACATGGCTCGAAGAAAATTAACCTTTGTGCGACATTAAAGAGGTGCCTGAGGTTATAACTCGAAAACCGTTCGACGGACAGGGCTGGACATTTTACAGCGTGAATGTACGGCCCAGATAACCCCGACACCTAGTTCAATCGAAATGTGAGAAGTAAGATGTTATGGTTGGTCGATCTGACGTGTACTGCACCGGGTGACCTCTGGTAACGTGACCTTGAGGTCACGTAGCAACTACAGGGCTGATGTATATCATTGAAATGCAGGTCGACGAGATACCTAAGCATAATGCCGTTTAATTGAGCTCTCTAGCACAATTACTTGCAAAGTTATTACCAACGACGTGCTGGTGACCATATTTTTCCAAATACAAAAAATATAAATATTATATTTAGAAGAAGAAGAAAAAAACTATCACCAATTTTTTTAAACATCGAAGTTTATGTATCGATTTCCATTCTGGCATCAAAAAATCCGAATTTTAAAAGACCACATTATTAAAGCACGTGATTTGACCTGATATCACGTGTTGAAATAGCAAAATTTCCGAATTTCATCACGCATGCGCCCAAGGTTACTTTACTAATATAAAGTAACCTAGGGTGCATAACACTGGACGATCACTGGACAAAACATTACCTTGGAATGGTTTTTGTAATGGATTGAACTTCTAATGCTTATGCGCATATTCTCTGAATGGAAAGCATTGTATATTTTTCCCATTGACTTATAATGAACAAGGAATACTCCTTTGTTGTACAACTATTCAAGAGATTGCTGTGTGCAGAACAGGAAGACTGGATACCTTGCAGTTCTGAACCGCTCTGTTCAGGGAGAGATAATCTGAAAATGACTGAACCTTCAGGGAGTGTAAACATACTCCAAACAGAATTTAACTAAACACGAAGCATTGACTAAATTATTTTGGGAACGGGGTAGCTTTTTTGTTCTTGTTATACATATTTCACGTTGGCGGTGTAAACCGGTGTCACTATTTGCACATTGGTGACAGTGGAAGCTCCTTCCCGTCGGCACTCAACGCCAAACTTAAAGGGTTATTGCCACCTCGGAGGATTTCTAAAAAGCAACTTAAATGAATGGTGGGGATCAACACTCATGTATGCTCAAGCTCAAACTTGCTCCTGCAGCACCTAAAGCAGGGTATCGGCAATATATTTTGTATTTTTTCTGACTCCAAAACGTTGGTTCCAGCTGTGCTCAGTACTAGATTCCATGATGGCCGCTCTCATCCAGTTTGGCTGTGGAATTGGCGCCCGCCCAAAGCCGAAGCGGTCCGAATTCGCCGAGACTTGACCTTGAAAATTCTGTCTGTTTTATTAGGTATAGGTTACAAATATTAATCTCCTACGTTCCCAAAGTCGAGCCATAGCAATTGTTGCTGTTTTATTATGAAAGAGGGCTAAGGTTGTTGAAAATATAATTAACTGCATACGCTTTTCAATTTAAAGTTCACCGACAAAATGACGAGGTCGAGTTTGCAACATTCAACAGAAAATAATTGTCCGCAAAGAAGTGATTCTAAATAGTGATGAGGCGACTCCAATGTTAGGAATGTGTGCCAAGCATGAGAGGTGCAATTTTTTTTAATCTAATAGGGGGAGTTTCGGGACCCAAATTTGCAGGTGAAATCGGACACGCTTAATCGACCGATGCACACCAAAAACTCAATATTGGGCCGTGAGGTGGCAATATCCCTTTAAACAGATCAAGGCGGCGCCACAGATTTTTGTCACGGGTGGCAAAATTGACTGAGTAGGTACGCATTTGAGTAAGGTAGCATGTATCCGCTACTGGGAAAAAGTACCACGGAAGTATAAAATGCTTATAAACCTCGCGACAAACAAGATTAAAACCCAGCACATTTCGTCCTATTTTTGTGTTATTAATTAGCTGATAGATAGATATTTTTGCAAGTTCTTCAAATATTTTAGCACATTATATTTGATACCGGTCCCATAAAATATTACTAGCACTCCACGATGAATTAACTATGTATCACGTTTTCAGATGGTAGACAATTTATAATTGGCAAATAATTGCTTCTGTAAGTATAATCTTGGAAATCAGTACGTTGGACAGGAATTAAGAGAAGAAACGAACATACTCGTTTCTTACATATGTAAACGGTTGTACAACATTTCAGTGGCGCTGTTCCCTAGGGAAACCGACGCCGCGCGCGGAACCGGCGTCGCTTTTGTCGTGATAGGGGTTGCGGATGGTGCGCCGGCATTGTATCGGTGCGGAGATTGTGTCAGCACGGGCCATGTGGAACCATGCTGATTAGGGTCATGTGGAAGCATGTGGAACCAGATGTTCGTTATCAAACTGGAGTGGTATGAGAGACGGTGACGCTACCTGAAAGGCAATAACAGGAACCCGCACCACAAGGCAATGTTAGGGCAACAACACAAGGCAGCAAGACAATGTAAGGTAATGTTTGAATGTTGCGGTGGGTAGAGGCAATACCGAATAAAGTATAATTATTTCGTTATTATTTCGTAATTGGTATAAACATGCAAGTTTATTAATGTCCAGACAATTATGATATATAAAGACATAGGAACAGCAAACCCACCACCCGGTGGACGCGTTTCGTCTTACAGAATTCCTCGGCACCGTATGATTTGACGAAATTATACACACCTGTGTACTGTGTAATAGAGACATGACGTGTGTCACTAACTCTGTTAAGGACACCCATATATAAGCGACATTTTACTTTTGATGAACTTTGGTGACCTCAATATGGACCGCCTAAGAAATGGCCGGTATACTTTCGGTAGAGCTTGTCTCGAGATATCTAACGTCGTGTTCCGCTTATCGCTACACCGTGTGTTTTTTTTAGATCTGAGAACGGCGGCTATTCGCCTTCTCCCGGCAGTCTGGTTGGCGCGAACCCCGGCGGTGCACGGTTTAACATGAATTATATTGTATTTCTTTAATTAAAATACTACGCGTCTGCCCTGATCTTCTCGCCTTTGCCCTGCTGTGCCCTGCCTCTGTCCTGCCCTGCTCCACCATCTGTCTTGCCCTGCCCCACCCCTGTCTTGATTTGCCCTGCTTTGCCTTGCTCTGCCCTTCTTGCCCTGTCAGAGGTGAAAAAAATGTTCCGACGCGCCGACGCACGTTGGTGACAGTTGATTGGGTACCGCAGTACCGTGAGTTAGCAAAACGCTGTTAAAGATAAACTACACATCCCAAACTAAAGATATGATTGGCGCAAGACATGACAGGACCTTAGTCATCTTCAATGTGGCTCAGCATTATAATATCAGCGTAAAACATCATACATACACTGTCCAAAATCGCTTGTTTGATTTAGTGGCAGCGTTCCTCAAGCCAGACCTAGCGGTGAAAAAATATCGGCGACACCGCCGCTGTCCCATGACTAGCGTAACCCGCGTCGTTGTCATGTCGGTGAGACAGGTGAGACAGCAACAATTGTGGCGCTGTTTGTGCCAGTAGCGACGCGATTCAATCGCCTGTCGTCGGATGTTTTACATGTGTTGACTGCTTCAAGGGGCGCTGGTATCGTGTGGCTGGATATGGATATGTATATTGAGCCAATTCAGTGGAGAATCCCGTTAGGTAAGAAACCTTGACATTGACATGGGGAAAACTGTCAAGAAGACAATCGGAAAGTGTGAGTGTAAGCCTAATATGAATAGTAAAATGAAGTGCGTGGATTGTGAGAAGAAACTGCCTCCGTCTAGGAAGCATGCCATTTGCGGCCACACTGCCCGTATGAGGGCGAGATGAGGAACGTGAAACGACACTGCAAGCTAGTGAACCGCAGGATGGTTTTCAGAGTAAAACAAGGATTTGGCATAGGAGGTGTCAGGGAACGCTTGATAAGACCGGAGGGCTGACAAGACTGAATCAGGCGGCTACCACCACCAGGAGGTATGGTCAACTGCTGTAATCCCGAACACATCTATTCTAAGACTTTTCATGTTATCAGAATGTAAACATTACGGTCAGTATCATCTGTATTCTGATAGCATGAAAAGTCTGAGATTCGGAGTAGGAAGTGTTTGAATATTGTACTTTTACCCTAGATATCCGTTGCTATGCAATTTGTGTAATTAACTGTTGCCCTTTTGTGACAATTGCCAGCATCTTGGCTGTACTTACCAGGTACTCATGTTTCATTAAAATGCACTTTCAAATGAGCATAATAGCAGTCTTGTACATCCCATTGGTCCAGACATGTCAATATCCCAGGGCTTAACTTTTTAATCTTTATTGATACTGAAAACCATGTGAATAGTAAGGTACATTGCAAGCAAGTGCTTTCAACTTACTGCCTGCCAACTAAGCTTCATTATAAAGAAAAAAATCACAGGAAAAACCTTCCTAATATCTGAATCCAGTATACCGATAAATCATGTGCTGTGGTGCGGTGGTCAGTAGATAGCTACAACTAGCGTTACGTGATCAAAGTGATAGGTGCTCTTGTTTAAGCGTGAGCTTATGGACCAATACTTTTGATTTGATGGCAACGTGCACCAATGTGTCCATCCTGAATTTCACCTATTGTCAAGGCAAATAAATATATGATGATGATGATGGTGATATTAATATATACAAAATTTGTGAAATATCATGGAGGATCCTGGTCAGTGGACAAGGATGATTTTTGAATGGGGAAAGGGAGAATTTTCCCCTTTCTTCGTGCAATACAATTTTAGCAACTACCACTTCCCCTCTCATTTTTTTAAAAAAGTATCCCTGATCCTGGATTTTCTTGGAGCTCTATCTGAAGAGCTTGCCAAATTATAGGTAAAATTTTGGATACCTAATGCCAACATTCTTGATGGATCAAGTATTGTTTCCAAGGTTTAGTGAAATGTATTTGCTGGATCTTGTTATCTTTTCCAGGTATCTTGGCACAATCTCTTTATCTCTGTCACATATCCAATTACATGAAAAAATGATGTTTAAATATTCAATACTGGCATAAAACTGTGCCAATGTAAAATCATGTTGGATTCTGAACAATAACATACAATTTGTGGCATACTCAGACAAAAATAGCCACAGCATCCTGCATCGGTATTTGTAGTTCTTGTGATAAAATATTCAATACTGACATAAATACTGTGTCAATGTAAAATCATGTTGGATAAAAGTATTGCTCTAATATGACCAGAACCAAAAATAATATTGGAGTTTTCTATCTTATTTGTGGAATATTGAATGATGCTTTGATTCTATTACCTACTTCAAATACGCAAAACATCAATTGTCCAAAACTATTTTGCAGCACCCATGGAAGCAGCAAGTGATGTCATCATGGATGAATGTGGAAACATTATTCTTGCATCCTTGTAACAATAGGTACAACAAATATCAGTAGACGATGCAACGTTGCATGGTTCTGGAGTACAATTATTCAGACACCACTATCTCCATGTGTAGCACTCATTGTAACAATCACAAAATGCGTTGTGTGTTGAAAATTTGTTGTGTGTTGACACAATGTGCTGCGTGTTGACAAAATATGTTGTATGTTTACCAAAAGTATCAGAGTGCCGATTTTGATTAATATTGTTAGTCACCGAGGCGTGAGAAAACTTGATTTTTTGTAGTAATTGGCCATAAGAGCGCGACAAATTGAAGTGAGTTAGCCTGTCTCTTTGTCGGTGTCAGCCTCGAGGTTTTTTCACCTCTATGCCCTGCCCTGCTCTGTCCTATCCTGTCCCGCCATATCCTGCCATATCCAGACATGTCCTGCCCTGTCCTGCCCTGTCTTGCCTATGTCCCGCATCTGCCCCACCTCAGCCCCGCCTCAGCCCCGCCTCTGTCCCGTCCTGTCCTGTCCCTCCCTGTCCTGCCCCGCCCTGATTGGCCCTGCTCTGCCCGTTGCCGCCACCCTGCCCTGCCCCGCCCAGTGGCGCCGGCACATCTGTTGCATTGGCGTGCTCTCGGTTAGGAAGGTCAAGTTAGATTACCCGAAACAGAGCGAAAGTTTCGGTCAAACTGGCGAATATAATGGTCATGACTAGATATAATATTTTGAATAACAATATAGACTAACGTGACTCAATTTGTTTTGGGTTGACGAAGTGAACTGTTCCATCTATATGTTCACAGCGGTCGGAATCCACAATTTTGACAAAACAGCTCTGGGAAATTTTGATAGCGGCCTAAATTTTAGGGGTGGCAATGCCACCCCAGTGTCACGGCAGGTGGCAGGCTGTCACCCCTGTCCCTATGGTGACACTGTGGTGCTTCGGCTTATCTTTATTTTGCAGCGTTTTACCCATCTCAGCAGTTATAGTATTCCCGCGTCATATTTGTCGCCGGAACGTTCTAGAACGAAAATAATTCGTATACTTTCATATTATTAATATGTTATTGGTTAAACAGATTCATCTGCAATTTGTTTTCCGTCTTCATATTTCTCTTGTAACTCATCGTACCTGATTTTCCTATAATCAGTTTCTGTATTCGTAACTTCAATTTATATTTAGAACATAGTCGATTACAGTCTCGACAACGTGGCATTCTGCCCACTCTCGCTCTGCTCTCGCGCCAACCGGTTGGTTCATTCGTCGCTCGTCTTAAATATTATTACTTTGCTCTTCAAACTTAACGTAACATATGTATCACCATCTACTTACATTCACAGATTATGTAGCTGTCCACTTTTCTGATCTTCGGCATACTGCCTGGGTATTTACTGTTGTCGATTCGATTGTTGTATCATGTACCCGCTGCTCTCGCTCGGGCATGATTTATTTGTTCTGTTCTTGGGTTTTGATACCTGGAATTAATACAACTGTGGGCGTGCATCAATTCGGTTTTCTTCCTCCAATGCTTCTCACCCCACAGCACCACCATTGAAACAGATGAATCATTTCTGGCACAAACCGGCTCTGATTTAATTCTTCACATACGCACATCGTACCAGACTAGCCGCACTGTATTCAATATATTATAATGCGGATATAGCAGTAGTTATGTGTCACGGGGTTTTCCGGTGCAATCCATGTATTGCAACATGCAACGTTCTGCAACATTTTCTTCGAAATTTGGAAACTCTTGTTCGGGTTAATTTTGGGCCGCTGATTAGACGGGCATCAATTTTAGGGATATTCAGCTTCGTTTTCAACAATTATACCCGCCTGCAACATTTGCAACAATTTTGCAATATTTTCGTATTTTTGCTCACTTGAATCAGGAATCGAACTATGGTATTTTCATAGCGTTACATTCCCGTGTCTTTTAGATATTACTTAACCCGCGCACTGCAGGGGCTTTGCGCCGAACACGAACTGCAGGGGGGTTGATTTCCGCTCCCCCCATGAGATCTCGAAAACTACGCTACGTAGCGACAAGCGGAAAACGGCATTTGATAGCTTGATACATGTTCTATCGAAAGCAATTCAGTATTGTTCTAGGTCAGGTCAAAATTGAGGTCACCGGAGGTCATCAAAAGTCAAATTTTCCATTTTTTCCTGTTTTAGGACATCGCTCCAGAAATTCCCATATATCTCAGAAACTATGCTAGTTAGAATCAAACGGAAAAAAGCAAACGCCAGCCAGTGAAATTTTCAATAGCTAAGGTGTCCTCAAATTTGATCTCAATTCAACATTTGAGGCTCCAGAGGTCAAAAAGGAAACAAATGACGTTGTTTTGCTAAATAGTTTGTCGCTATTAACTTTGTATATAATAAAGATAACTGAAAACTGTTTGCGTCATTGTGTTTATCTTGTCAAGGTGCTTCGAATGATATACATGGTGACCTTTTTAAATTAACTTAAAAAATTGACCTCAGGTCAAGGTCAAGTGGTGACCCAAATAGGGCACGTTGCATATGGGAAGACGTATCGTGACGAGACAAACACATTGATGTCTGTTTTACTTCTTTATCTTCATTATATCGGGAGTTATTGACAAAAAAGGTGATGGTGACCTCGCATGACCTGAAATGACCCAATAGGGGTCACTGAACAAAACTTACACTTGGATGATCAAGAATATCCTATAATAACATGATCCAGAAGTAATTGGACTAATATCATGCATATCCTTAGCATTTGTATATTTCCCCATTGACTTATTATGTGGAGGTTACGAAATTGACCCGACCTTAGGTCACCGATATCAAAATTCCGAGATAAACGAATTGTAAGTACGTATGCCCTCATGACATCTTGTAACTTTCAAACTGATCGGTGAAAAACTCTGGCTTTGGCACAACTGCAAACATTTTTGCAGGTGGGGTCACTTGACCTGGTCTGGTGACCTGACCTGAGATGACCCCAAGTAATTTTTTTTCTTTCAAAGTGTGCGCAATTGATGTCCTGACAGGTGTGCGAAAACCCAGCGGCGCTGCGCGCCGACGTTTTTTCGCTATCTTTGAAAAACCTGAGGGTGGGCGGAAATCAACCCCCCCTGCAGTGCGCGGGTTAATTCTTGGAGCAATTGTGACGTATGCGTCTGTTTCCATGATTGCAATATTCGATTCGCACCTAACCAGTACAAACATTTGTTTTATTTGAAGGCAAGTCAATCATCAGCGAGCAGGTCGCTACACGGTTAGGGTGGGGGGGGGGGGGGGTGGTGAAATTATGCGAGCTAATACGAAATTGGTCCGGTGGAATAAGGTCCGGGTTCCTTGTTCGTGAGCCGGTCCAATGGCCCTCTGGCTCCTCCTTATATGATTTCACCAACGGCTTATGTCTCCCAAATATCACAATGAGTTCAGAAAATGGTTCAATGCCTCTCCTACATACCCAGAGCAACGCTATGCTGAGGACTATCTCCCACTGGGACTAACACAGTCATACGCCCTTACACTCAGACTCTCCTCATGCATTCACTCAATAAATATATTTCATACTATGCAGTAAACTGTCAGGTTGGTCACCTCACCCCTCCCCTTTTTCCTATTCCCTCCAGTGGTGCATAGTCTTATTGCGTGCTTTTGGCTCCCAAAGACACTTGCTAAGACACAACAATTTAACAATTTATCATGTGTATACTTACCTCGAAAAAAGCAAAGTCCGCCGTTGTAGCTTTATTATAGCCGAGCGCTCCCGTCTTATTGCGTATTCCCGAGGCGTCTTCTGATACTGCTACAGCAGCTTACTAAAAACCGAAGTCTCACTGCTGGAGCTACCTGGCTGACTGCGGAACAAATCCCGTCTAGCTGCAGTCACCCGACAAATGAGATAGACCTAATGTTTCCCGTCGCCCTGCCAGTGATGTACCCGGGCTGCCACGGGATCTACTATACTCCAAGATCGTGATCCTATGGATAATTCGCTCCCAGGCTTCACGAGGGGCATAACCTAAAATCCTCCGAGGTCGTGATCTTACGGAGCCTTCGCTCCCAGGCTTCACGAGGGGCATAACCTAAATCCTCCGAGGTCGTGATGCTACGGAGACTCCGCGACTAGCAACTTAAGAGTTTCAGCGCTTAGGGCTTCACGAGGGGCATAACCTAAATCCTCCGAGGTCGTGATTTTACAAAGCACTCCGCGACTAGCGATTTACGAGTTTCAGCTCCCAGGGCGTCACGAGGGACATATCCTTAAATCCTCCGAGGTCATGATCCTACGGAGCCTTCGCTCCCAGGATTCACGAGGCATATATCCTAAAATCCTCCGAGGTCGTGATCCTGCGAAGCAATCTGCGACTAGCGACTTACGAGTTTCAGCTCCCTGGCTGTTACGAGGGACATGCCCTAAAATCCTCCTAGATCGTGATCCTACGGAGCCTTCGCTCCCAGGCTTGACGAGGGACATAATATAAATCAACCGAGGTCATGATCCTGCGAAGCACTCCACGACTAGCGATTTACGAGTTTCAGTTCCCAGGGCGTCACGAGGGACATATTCTAAAATCCTCCGAGGTTGTGATCCTACGGAACCTTCGCTCCCAGGCTTCACGAGGGACATACCTAAAATCCTTCGAGGTCGTGATCGTACGGATAATTTGCCCCAGGCTTCACAAGGGACATACCCTAAAGCCTTCCGAGGTCGTGATCCTACGGAGCATTCACTCCCAGGCTTCACGAGGGACATACTCTAAAATGTCGTCCCAACTCGTATGTCAAGCGTATAAGGCACGCCATCGCCGGCTTATTATCCCTGACATCACAAGGGACATAACCATCGGTTCCACCGGCCTCTCGCTAGGGCGTCCCAGCCAGTCTCACTGGGGCGTTCTGGATCCTCCACGAGCATCCGGTTCAACCAGGGCATTGCCGCGACTTACTGCGACTGAGCCACGCTATAACACACGGCTTCCTGAACCCCGTCCACATATCTGACAACTTGTCCGTATCCACGTCAAAACGATCTACTCTTAGTTGAATCTCCATCACCTCCACCCCCTTTCCCCCTTCATCCGTCAGTGCATTGACCGTCTCGACAGGCATTTTGCGCACAGGGGCGCGGCTACATATTGTCTAGGCCTCCTCACAATCTTACACATTAGTTCCCGCTGTCAGTTTCGGTCATGCTGCGATCGTCATACCTCATTAGTGCGTTGTGTCCTTTGTTCCCAGACTTTACGTTCATGGTTGTCCCTGGGTGTGCGTCTGCACGTTCGTATGTCATAAGTATGTAAGTCTGTAAATGTGTCTGGATGTATGTATGCACGTGTGTTTGGATGTATGTCTGCATGTGTGTCTGGATGTCTGTATGCATGTGTGTCTGGATGTATGCAAGTGTGTCTGGATGTATGCATGCCTGTATGCATGTATGCAAGTGTGTCTGGATGTATGCATGCCTGTATGCATGTATGCATGTATGCATGTATGCATGTATGCATGTATGCATGTATGCATGTATGCATGTATGCATGTATGCATGTATGCATGTATGCATGTATGCATGTATGCATGTATGCATGTATGCATGTATGCATGTATGCATGTATGCATGTATGCATGTATGCATGTATGCATGTATGCATGTATACATGTATGCATGTATGCAGGTATGCATGTATGCATGTATGCATGCATGTATGCATGTATGCATGTATGCATGTATGCATGTATGCATGTATGCCTGCGTGCCTGTGTGCTTGCGTGCCTGCGTGCCTGCGTGCATGCGTGCCCGCATGCCTGTATGGCTGTATGGCTATATGCCTGCATGTCTGCATGCCAGTATGCCTGTATGCCTGTATGCCTGTATGCCTGTATGCCTGTATGCCTGTATGCCTGTATGCCTGTATTCCTGTATGCCTGTATGCCTGTATGCCTGTATGCCTGCATGCCTGTATGCCTGTATGCCTGTATGCCTGTATGCCTGTATGCCTGTATGCCTGTATGCCTGTATGCCTGTATGCCTGTATGCCTGTATGCCTGTATGCCTGTATGCCTGTATGCCTGTATGCCTGTATGCCTGTATGCCCGTATGCCCGTATGCCCGTATGCCCGTATGCCCGTATGCCCGTATGCCCGTATGCCCGTATGCCCGTATGCCTGTATGCCTGTATGCCTGTATGCCTGTATGCCTGTATGCCTGTATGCCTGTATGCCTGTATGCCTGTATGCCTGTATGCCTGTATGCCTGTATGCCTGTATGCCTGTATGCCTGTATGCCTGTATGCCTGTATGCCTGTATGCCTGTATGCCTGTATGCCTGTATGCCTGTATGCCTGTATGCCTGTATGCCTGTATGCCTGTATGCCTGTATGCCTGTATGCCTGTATGCCTGTATGCCTGTATGCCTGTATGCCTGTATGCATGTATGCCTGTATGCCTGTATGCCTGTATGCCTGTATGCATGTATGCCTGTATGCCTGTATGCCTGTATGCCTGTATGCCTGTATGCATGTATGCCTGTATGCAATTCAGTCAGTCAAATCAGTCATATCAGTTCGATCAGTCAAATCAGACAAATAAATGCAATCGAAAACAACCACCAGCATTGGCACAACATGGTAAATCATTCACTTTCGGGCTATAAAGTTTCTAAAAATAACTGTCAATGATTAACAGGACAGAATGCAAATGTAAGTACCATGATCTGCATACATTTCACACAATTCCATAAATGTTTATTTCGAGCTTGCGCGCTGGCACACAACTAAACAAAAACACATACTATATCTAAATGACCAATTCATGGCAGGTGAGTCAATCGGAATAGAACGTCCGCCAATGACTGGGCAAAAGTTAAACAAATCGTACACGGGGATGTACAAACTAACGGCGAGTGGAAGGTAGGACCGACAGGATTGTGAAGACCTTTGACCTTACTTGTGATGATGCGCGTGCTCTTCTTTCACCAAATGAAAAAGAAAAGAAAAAACAATAGCCAATTTTCAGGGTTGTAGTCCTTCAGCCTCAGTAATAAATTCGTCCCTTCTGTCCATTCCCTCTTGGCTTTCTCTTGCTTCAGAGAGAAAAATCAACTTCTTGACCGTGGCAATTAATTTTCATGATGATTCTCCACAAAGTTACTACCCAACTCTTCCGTCACAGCCTGAAGCCCAACGTTGACCAACCTCACCTCTGAGACTCAGAGCCGTGGCGCCCCGCCTCGCGGCGAGGCCCAGCCTTCCTCCATCACTCCTGACTGCCGACTGCCCTCTCCACCGTCCTGAAGTAAAAAGTTCCCTCTTCCTCCGTTTGCACTCGCCAGGCCTTTTAACAACTTCTCCTTTCCTACCAAAACTTTCACCTCTTCCACCTGGTCGGTTGCCAGATTGGCGTTTTGCGGCCACAGGCTGCGCCGTATAGCGCCACGTCATTCGTCATGTCGTTCGCCAATCGGCTGGTCCCAGTTCCCAGCTGCCACGAATGATCTAGTTGTGGACACTTGGAACGCCTCGGGGCACTTTTCCGCCGCTTCAGTGCCCGGCCGCCGTTCACATTCCTGGGCCGCCCTACACGCTGCTCCGCCATAACAAGGGAGGAGGGGGCGACCCTCGTTTACGCCGTCGCCGCAGCTGCTCCTCGGCTGCTCTGCCGGCCGTCGTCTCACGGTCGCCTCACTCGCTGTCCGCCACTGGCCAGATTTTTTTATTCAATGCCGCCACCCAAGAGCAGGTGACCAGAAGTGCCCCCTCCCTCTATCCCAACGACCCACAGCACCTTAACGTTAACACCAGAAAACATAATATAGCAAGTCGCGGCACTCCCAGCTAAGAAATGGAAAGAAACGTAAATAAGCTTAAGAGGGAGAATAATCCATTATTAGATGGTATAAAGTAAAAATAAGAGAAGGCCAAAGTAGTCATCACTGTATCCAGTAATTGACTGCCCCTACTTCCCTGGGAACCACATTCATTCAAACTTGCATTCAAGATGTCACTACCACAACAAAAAAAACTTCAAACACTTCAACACTTCATTCCGGATGTTAGTAAAGGGAAAGGGATCAATCATATTGGAAACATCTTAGCCTGGTCAACAATCGGCATGAGTTCAAGTTCTGGGGATCCAAGCGGTTCACCCAACTAAGCAGAGCTTGTTGTTAGGCGGCCTAATGGAACCAGCTCCAGTAGAGTGGGTGACATTCATATTGACAGATATATAAACATCCACTCTCAAACTTCACATGCATGCATTTATCTTATATTGTATAATGTTATGTTGTATAAACAAATCATGCACACATCCACTCTCACAAAGTGCACGTATGCATGACCACGTGCATACAATGAACAAATTGTATACACTGTATACACATTGTATACTTGTATACACATATATACACACATATATACATGTATACACACATACATATACATACATATACACACATATATTCATATTCTTATGAATTCATACATTATGTTGAATATATGTTGTATAATACAAATTTACTACACCTATGATATGTAGTGCAATGCAAAGTAAAATGTACTGTATTATTACGGTGTTGTAAAGTTGCAGGAGTTTTATTCTTAGTATCGACTAAGAAAATAATTATTAGATAATTGTTTAATAATAGACTTTGAATCAGGAATCATTTGGATTAATGGAAACATTGGTCCTATTACTTTGTTCCATAGCCTCGGTCCAGCCCATGAATCAATGTGAGTTTTGTATACTTTACAAGATAATATTTCCTCAAGATGGTGAATGGTTCGGCTAGTCCTACTAGGGTGAGCTATAGCAAAAATCTGGTCTATTACATGAGACAAATCAAACTTGGGTTTCCTGTGCATCAATAATAGCATTTGTTGGTTTCCAATGTCTTTCACACGAAGTAGCTTTAGTTTTTGAAAATTGGAGCAGAATGTGCTAGTCTAGATTGCCCATCTACTATTCTAACAACACGTTTCTGTAATTTCTCTATTTTATTTAGGTGAAGAGAGTATGTGTTGCTATACGGAACACAGCAATAATTCACGTGAGACAAAAAAGGGAGTTGTAAAGCAACAACAGATGATCGGAATTGAGCAAATATTTTACTCTGCTGATTATGCCTGCATTTCTACACAGAATGCGTAAAGCTTAGCAATGTGTGTATTCCATTTAAAATCATCATCAATAAATACGCCAAAGGTATTTAACAGTTTTTACACGCTTAACCCGCGCACTGCAGGGGCTTTGCGCCGAACACGAACTGCAGGGGGGTTGATTTCCGCCCCCCCCCCTGAGATCTCGAAAACTACGCAACGTAACGAGAAGCGGGAAAAGGAATTTGATAGCTTCATACATGTTCTATCGAAAGTATTTCAGTGTTTTTTTAAGTCAGGTCAAAATTGAGGTCACCAGAGCTCATCAAAGGTCAAACTTTCCAGTTTTTTTTCTCTCCTGTTTTAGGACATCGCTCCAGACATTCCCATATATCTCAGAAACGATTATAGTTAGAAACAAACGGAAAAAAGTAAACGCCAGTCAGTGAAATTTATAATCTCTAAGGTGTCCTCAGATTTGATCTCAGGTCAATATTTGAGGTTCCAGAGGTCAAAAAGAAGAACAAATGCGTTTTTTTTATAAATCGTTTTTTGCTATTTACTTTTTACCTAATAAAGATAACGGAAAACTGTTTTTGCCTTTGTGTTTATCTTGTCAAGGCGCTTTGAATTATATATATGGTGACCTTGTTAAATCAACTTAACAATTTGACCTAAGGTCAAGGTCAAGTGGTGACCCAAGTAGGGCATGTTGCATATGTGAAGACGTGTCTCGACGATACAAACACATTGATGTCTGTTTTACTTCTGTATCTTCATTATCTCGAGAGTTATTGACAAACAAAGTGATGGTGACCTCGCATGACCTCAAATGACCCAATAGGGGTCACTGAACAAATCTTACACTTGGATCATCAAGAATATCCTATAATAACATGATCCAGAAGTAATTGGACTAGTACCATGCATATCCTTGAAATAGGAAGCATTTGTATATTTCCCCATTGACTTATTATGGGGAGGTTACGAAATTTACCTGATCTTAGGGCACCGATATCAAAATTCCGAGATAAACGAATTGTAAGTACTGATGTCCTCATGACATCCTGTAAGTGTCAACCTGATCGTTGAAAACTCTGGCTTTGGCACAACTGCAAACATTTTTGATGGTGGGGTCACTTGACCTGGTCTGGTGACCTGACCTGAGATGACCCGAGCATATTTTTTTCTTCAAAGTGTGCGCAATTGATGTCCTAACAGGTGTATCAAAACCCGGCGGTGCTGCGCGCCGCCGTTTTTTCGCTATCTTTGAAAAACCTGAGGGGGGGCGGAAATCAACCCCCCTGCAGTGCGCGGGTTAATGTCAGCACCATCCGATTGAAGTGATACTGCAACTTGTATCTTTTTGTTAGTGTAAATCTGATAATATGTCTTATCAGTATTTAGAGTAAGCTGGTTTGCTTCAAACCATTCTGCTATTTTTGGCATAAGAATGTCCAAAGTATTTTGCAATTCATGCTCGTTTCTACCTTCAACAAAGATAGCAGTGTCATCAGCATATAAATGCGAGGTCATTTGATCACATATATGCGGAAAATCATTTATATATAATATAAATAGAAGCGGTCCTAAGATTGATCCCTGAGGGACTCCGATTCCATTTGGAAGGACATTTGATCTAGATTGATCTATTTGGACACATTGTGTGCGGTCAGTTAGATATGATTGTATCATATTGTATGCATCGTGTGTTATTCCATAGCTTTGTATTTTTTTAGTAGAATATCTATGTTTATCTAAATTTTGATGCTGCTAATGAAATGGTTTGGGCTGTGTTGGAAATTGACGATTTTGTATATTACAAAAATGTAACGCATTACATATGCGCACAGCATTTTAGTCAGCGTATCATATAACAGTCGTGTGGTGTAGTTCTGCAGGCATGGCGATGGGCTCGTCCGTCTTGAAAACAACAAAGCTAAATCTATAGCATGAGTGGACATAAACTAACATGAAGCTCTTATTTCCGATACCGCTGATGGTAGGTACCACTGATGTACTCGTATATAGTACATATGTGCATTGTGCATGCAGTGCATGCGTACTCTAACATTTGGGCCACTTTCAACAAAAGACGAAGTCCGAGGACGCTTCGGTACGCTGCCAAAATCGTGTCGTCGCTTTACACGTGAAGAGACGAGACGAGATGAGACGAGACGAGACGAACAGAGACGCATAGGCTAGCAGCGCATGGCGTGCATTATTCCTATCCAACAGTAGAGACCCAAGCTCCGGGTATCAGTCTTATTGGACACTGGGGTGCAAACAATCCGTGAAGCGCAATACCTTCTCCGGGACCGTGGAGCACTGGTGTTGGTGAGGTTATGGTGGGAGGTGGAGCACTGGTGCTGGTGAGGTTATGGTGGGAAGTGGAGCACTGGTGTTGGTGAGGTTATGGTGGGAGGTGGAGCACTGGTGTTGGTGAGGTTATGGTGGGAGGTGGAGCACTGGTGTTGGTGAGGTTATGGTGGGAGGTGGAGCACTGGTGTTGGTGAGGTTATGGTGGACCGTGGAGCACTGGTTTTGGTGAGGTTATGATGGGAGGTGGAGCACTGGTGTTGGTGAGGTTATGGTGGGAGGTGGAGCACTGGTGTTGGTGAGGTTATGGTGGGAGGTGGAGCACTGGTGTTGGTGAGGTTATGGTGGGAGGTGGAGCACTGGTGTTGGTGAGGTTATGGTGGACCGTGGAGCACTGGTGTTGGTGAGGTTATGGTGGGAGGTGGAGCACTGGTGTTGGTGAGGTTATGGTGGACCGTGGAGCACTGGTGTTGGTGAGGTTATGGTGGGAGGTGGAGCACTGGTGTTGGTGAGGTTATGGTGGGAGGCGGAGCACTGGTGTTGGTGAGGTTATGGTGGGAGGTGGAGCACTGGTGTTGGTGAGGTTATGGTGGAAGGTGAAGCACTGGTGTTGGTGAGGTTATGGTGGGAGGTGGAGCACTGGTGTTGGTGAGGTTATGGTGGGAGGTGGAGCACTGGTGTTGGTGAGGTTATGGTGGACCGTGGAGCACTGGTGCTGGTGAGGTTATGGTGGGAGGTGGAGCACTGGTGTTGGTGAGGTTATGGTGGGAGGCGGAGCGCTGGTGTTGGTGAGGTTATGGTGGGAGGTGGAGCACTGGTGTTGGTGAGGTTATGGTGGGAGGTGGAGCACTGGTGTTGGTGAGGTTATGGTGGGAGGTGGAGCACTGGTGTTGGTGAGGTTATGGTGGGAGGCGGAGCGCTGGTGTTGGTGAGGTTATGGTGGGAGGTGGAGCACTGGTGTTGGTGAGGTTATGGTGGGAGGTGGAGCACTGGCGTTGGTGAGGTTATGGTGGGAGGTGGAGCACCGGTGTTGGTGAGGTTATGGTGGGAGTCAGACACTGGTGTTGGTGAGGTTATGGTGGGAGGTGGAGCACTGGTGTTGGTGAGGTTATGGTGGGAGGTGGAGCACTGGTGTTGGTGAGGTTATGGTGGGAGGCGGAGCGCTGGTGTTGGTGAGGTTATGGTGGGAGGTGGAGCACTGGTATTGGTGAGGTTATGGTGGGAGGTGGAGCACTGGTGTTGGTGAGGTTATGGTGGGAGGTGGAGCATCGGTGTTGGTGAGGTTATGGTGGGAGTCAGACACTGGTGTTGGTGAGGTTATGGTGGGAGGTGGAGCACTGGTGTTGGTGAGGCTATGGTGGGAGGTTGAACACTGGTGTTGGTGAGGTTATGGTGGGAGGCGGAGCACTGGTGTTGGTGAGGTTATGGTGGGAGGCGGAGCGCTGGTGTTGGTGAGGTTATGGTGGGAGGTGGAGCACTGGTGTTGGTAAGGTTATGGTGGGAGGCGGAGCACTGGTGTTAGTGAGGTTATGGTGAGAGGTGGAGCACTGGTGTTGGTGAGGTTATGGTGGGAGGTGGAGCACTGGTGTTGGTGAGGTTATGGTGGGAGGTGGAGCACTGGTGTTGGTGAGGTTATGGTGGGAGGCGGAGCACTGGTGTTGGTGAGGTTATGGTGGGAGGTGGAGCACTGGTGTTGGTGAGGTTATGGTGGGAGGTGGAGCACTGGTGTTGGTGAGGTTATGGTGGGAGGTGGAGCACTGGTGTTGGTGAGGTTATGGTGGGAGGTGGAGCACTGGTGTTGGTGAGGTTATGGTGGGAGGTGGAGCACTGGTGTTTGTGAGGTTATGGTGGGAGGTGGAGCACTGGTGTTGGTGAGGTTATGGTGGGAGTCAGAGAGACAGAAGTTCGGAATCGGATACCGTCCGTAGATACCGTCTAAAACTGGAATCACTCCATTTGCCTAACCCAAAGGTTGGGAAGCAGTACCATCACTGGCAGTGCTACCTGATTACCTATTCCATTTCCTGCAGACTTCCGCTACTGCTGACCTCAGCTCCCGCTGGTCTGGACTCCTGCCGACTTCCGCTCCTGCTGACCTCAGCTCCTGCTGGTCTGGACTCCAGCTGGCCTCCGATCCTGTCGACCTCCGCTCCTGCTGGTCTGGACTCCACCTGGCCTCCGATCCTGTCAACCTCAGCTCCTGCTGGTCTGGACTCCTGGTAGCCTCCGATCCTGTCGACCTTCGCACCTGCTGGTCTTGGCTCCTGCGGACCTTGTCTCCTGCTGACCTCCGCACCTGCTGACCTTGTCTACTGCTGACCTTGTCTCCTGCTGACCTGTTTCCTGCTGACCTCAGCTCCTGCTGGTCTCTGCTCCTGCTGACTGCAGCTTCTTCTGGTCTCCTCTCCTGCTGGAGGTACAGTTTCAGCCGGGCGGCGAGCAGCTCACAGCTGAGCACGCCGCAGGACAACGCCGCGCCGCACAGCAGCAAAGTGAAGGCGGCCGTGCACTGGCCTAGCTCTAGGGCGGCGTACTGCTGCCGGGGACGCGGCGCAAAGTCGCACTCGAAGCTCGCGTCGTCCCGTAACGGCTCATGGCGACGCTTCAGACGGGACCAGATCCCAGTCTCACGCATGCGCAGGAAGGCCAGATACCAGGCGGCGATGGCGGGATCATCGCGGCGAAACGGTACTGAATAAGGCTGGTAAAACAAAGCCTTCGAGTGGTGGCAGAGATTTGGACAATCGCTCCAAGTGCATTGCGCTTGGGCATTCACTATGGATGTGAAGAAAGCAAATTTGTCTTGCTCTGCTTTAGCACAGAAGGATTCAGTGCCCGCGTATGAATTCTTCCTGACGGCTTCCTGCCAGCGTGCGAGGTCAGCGCCTAGCAGGTCGGAACTCAGCAGGGCCTCCTCAGTAGCCGTGCCTCTGGCGAAGCCCCACTGCCAGTCCGGCGCCTCCAGCACACCGTACATATCCTCGAACGGCTTCTCGGTTACCTCCATGGTGACACGGCTGAGTAACCCGGTTGTGTAGAGCTGGGCGGCAAGCAGGGCGGCCAGAATGGCGACAGCGGCGGCCACGTGCTGCCATGGCCGGCCGGGTGGCTGGGTCAGGCCCTGGCTACAGAACAGCGCCACTGCCTGCAGACAGCTGCCCGCCGGGCCGGCCTGCCGCCGCCCACCAACGCCGTACACCGCCAGGTAGCTGGCCAGCACCAGCAGCAGGGTCAGTCCAGCCAGCAGCGCCCGGCCGGCCTTACTGGCGAACGCCCCGCCCAGGAGGGACGTGTGGCTGACGGCAGCTGGCCGGCCGAAGAACAAGAACGAGTGGGAACTGCCAAGGTGGAGCGGGAAACTCAGATACTGACGTCTGTGGGGCGTGTCATGAAAAAAGTCCACAACTGTGTCGAGTGACTTGTTTTTGATGCCATGCAGAGTTTCACCGAAAGGCACCGGATTCCAATTCATGTTTTCTAATCTGAAATGCATCCCCTCTTCCAGAACTTTTAGCATATCTAATATGGCAAAGTGCAAGGAAAATGTGATGTTGCTGGGGCTATCGCTCATCGACTCACGGCCCACAAACTTGATGGTCCTGTTTACCAGCCTGAGGTCCTGCCAGCCCATAGGAGAAGGTTCGCTGACGGCGGCGTCCAGCTCAGTGACCTGCTGTCGGCACGTGCCCACCCGGAGCACCGGAGGGCCCACGTCCGCGTACCGCGCCGTCCGGTACACGGCGCCCGAGGGCACGTCGTACACGAGCGCACCGACCAGCCGGTGCACGTGTCGGCGCACGTGTTGCTCCGTGGTGCCACTCAGCGCCAGCACCAGCAGCGGCCGGCCCCGCCGGTTGTCCACGGATGCCAGCGACGCGGCCGGCAGCACCGCGCCGGTGGCGCCGCCCGCGGCCGAGTCGGGAACTGGGCCGACGGAGGCGAACACCCCGCGGCGGGCGACAGCCAGCAGCAGCGGCGCCAGCAGCAGGCCGTGTAGGGTCGGCGGCGAGGGCACGAGGGTGACGGAGCTCCAGTGCTGTCGGACCACCAGCTCCGCCACACACCGCGACACCGCCGGGTCGCCCAGCGTGCTCATCTCTGAAACACACAGGGGTCAACAGAACCAATATGTGATTTGAGTGTTTCTTCTCCCAGTCTGATCTGCTTTACATTCTGCATAGAATCTCATTCTGTATTTTTAATTGATTGAGCTATCCACGCAATCACGAACTCAGCACAATACCCCAATGCCTTACACTTTTGTTCTCAGTTTTAGCTTCAAAATGTGTTGCAATGCATGAAGGCCATTTGCGCCAATTTTAG
Organism: Chirona hameri; assembly: GCA_036785665.1. NCBI lineage: Eukaryota > Metazoa > Arthropoda > Thecostraca > Balanomorpha > Balanidae > Chirona > Chirona hameri. The sequence goes on along the minus strand of JAXIVJ010015395.1, from coordinate 10,186 downwards.
ACCTACAATAGCTGAATCAACGGTACCTACAGGGTGTCTCAAAATTGATGAGTGGTTGGTGGTGCCCATGTTTCAACCGTCTCCCACGACTGGCGATCAAATGAAATTTTATCGAAACCCGGCTGTGGGGAATATGCACATGTCGGGTGATCACAAAACCCCAGCGGCCGACCAGATCTTAGCCGATTGGGCACGGCAGATATAATTTATTCGGATCTACCCAAAGAGCCCGTACCACATCTCGTCAATGGTGAATGAGTGCAAGACATCGATGCATAACCACGTGGTTGTAAAATAGTATGAGGTGCCATGGCCCAGAATCAGGTCGCCAGTGAATCGTATCCACCCAATGGTTTGTGAGCGTAGGGCCACGCGTGGCGTCCGAGGTGCGGGACATGGGAGAGACCGAACTACCCTGTCGACTGCCTCGTGTTGGGGCCTGCGCGTTCAGCCTGGTGCCATTGACGCTGTCCGAGCTGCGGGCGCTCGTGCTCGGCATGAATAGTTCCTCTGCCTGCGGCGAGGACGGCGTCACCATCCATATGACCCGCCTGTCATTTGAGGCGATCGGCGGTGTGTTCCTGCATTTGCTCAACTTCAGCTTGTCTAACACCCAGGTCCCTGAATCCTGGAAACATTCCCTGGTCCATCCTATCCACAAATCCGGAGATCCTTCCGATCCATCCAACTTCCGGCCAATCTCCATCGTTCCTGTTTTCGCCAAAATTGTAGAGCGGGCCGTGCACTAACAGCTTTACAATTACCTTTCCCAAAACCACCTCCTGTCCCCAACTCAGCACGGTTTTCGTCCTCGTCACTCGACGGAAACCGCGCTGATATCCATAACTGACCAAATCCTATCCGCCAATGACCGCGGCGACCTCTCTCTCCTCTGCCTGCTGGATTTGAGCAAATGCTTTGATGTGATAGACCACCAAAAACTCCTCACTAAATTACAACTTCACGGCGTAGATACTTCCTGGTTTTCAGCTTACCTTCACAATCACACCCAGAGTGTCAGCCTCACTGACAATCTGGGTAGCACCAAAAAATCTTCCCCGCCTCCCAACGGCATCGGCGTTTTTCAAGGCTCTGCTCTCGGCCCTCTGCTCTACTGCGTCTTCGCTAACGACCTGAGTTTGTTTGTCGAGGACGCAGTGGTGGTACAGTACGCCGATGACACCCAAATTTTAGTCTCTGGCAAGAAGTCACAATTCAAAAACATCTCAGTCAAGATGGAGCGGGTCTTGGCCTCTCTCGATTGTTGGTTCCGAGCCAGCGGATTGAAAGTAAATGCCGGTAAAACGCAACTGATGCTGCTGGGAAGCGCCCAAAATCTTCGCAACGTCCCCAACTTCACTGTCAAATTTCGCGATCACCATTTACTCCCCGTTTCTGATGCAAAAAAAAACTCGGTCTGACCTTTGATCGCATCCTCAGCTGGGACAGTCACGTCTCTGCTGTTACTAGAAAATGTTTCGGCACTCTATCTGGTCTATCACATCTAAGGAACCACCTGCCACCATCCGTCATCGCCGCCCTGGTCCAGGCCCTTGTTCTCTCGCAGATCCGATACTGTATCTCTGTGTATGGCAACTGCACACAGAAAAACCTATCTCGTATTCAAAAAAATATTCACTATGCTGCTAAAGTGATTTTCGGCCGCAAAAAGTTTGATCACGTGTCGGATCTGCATGGGAACTTGGGCTGGCTCAGCGCAGACCAGCTCGTGCGCTATCACTCCATGTGCCTATTGCATAAAGTGTGGGGCTCAGGCGAGCCCGAGATCTTGGCTGGCGGGCTCGTGCGTGTGTCCGAGACTCGTCAGCGGTCCACGCGACAGGACCACGACCTGATAGTGCTGCGGTCAAGGTCAGCCATGGGACAGCGGCGTTTTTACAGCCGTGCTCTGCGCGACTTCAAACGGGCTCCCGCCTGACCTGACGCGCCTCCCGGTGCACCTGTTTGCGGGACGCCTAAAGCGCCATCTGCGCGGCGGCGGAGGAGTTACGTGATCGGTCGGCCACTGTGGTGTGTGTGTGTGTGTGTGTGTGTGTGTGTGTGTGTGTGTGTGTGTGTGTGTGTGTGTGTGTGTGTGTGTGTGTGTGTGTGTGTGTGTGTGTGTGTGTGTGTGTGTGTGTGTGTGTGTGTGTGTGTGTGTGTGTGTGTGTGTGTGTGTGTGTGTGTGTGTGTGTGTGTGTGTGTGTGTGTGTGTGTGTGTGTGTGTGTGTGTGTGTGTGTGTGTGTGTGTGTGTGTGTGTGTGTGTGTGTGTGTGTGTGTGTGTGTGTGTGTGTGTGTGTGTGTGTGTGTGTGTGTGTGTGTGTGTGTGTGTGTGTGTGTGTGTGTGTGTGTGTGTGTGTGTGTGTGTGTGTGTGTGTGTGTGTGTGTGTGTGTGTGTGTGTGTGTGTGTGTGTGTGTGTGTGTGTGTGTGTGTGTGTGTGTGTGTGTGTGTGTGTGTGTGTGTGTGTGTGTGTGTGTGTGTGTGTGTGTGTGTGTGTGTGTGTGTGTGTGTGTGTGTGTGTGTGTGTGTGTGTGTGTGTGTGTGTGTGTGTGTGTGTGTGTGTGTGTGTGTGTGTGTGTGTGTGTGTGTGTGTGTGTGTGTGTGTGTGTGTGTGTGTGTGTGTGTGTGTGTGTGTGTGTGTGTGTGTGTGTGTGTGTGTGTGTGTGTGTGTGTGTGTGTGTGTG
>JAXIVJ010015395.1:0-2500 GCA_036785665.1 Chirona hameri | reverse complement strand
AGACGTCAAGGACGACCCGACTAAGATGACGACAAAAATACCTCAGGAAAGGCCCCATGATACAAAAAAAATCCAAACGACATGGCGGATAATCAACGCACACAACACACCCGCACTCGACAACCTGATGAGCGAGGTGCCGGAGCGGGTGCGGCAGTGTCTCCGAGTATGCGGGGGTTCAGTGGGAAAATAGCATGAACCACCCTTATCTTGTTTGGTTTACATTTAACGAGAAACAACTGCTCATCAATTTTGGGACACCCTGTATATACCTATACCGGATAAAGGTACGTACAGTCTGTTTAATATGTATCTTCCTGTGACACCATGTGGCGCTACGGTCGCCATAGGTATGCGAGCAGTGGCATCGCCCAAATAGGGGTATCCCGATATTGTGTCAGTCGAGTCGGTGCGTGTGCTGAGGAAGGGGGAGGGGGAGAAGAGGGTGGTATAACATCGGAGAGTGTGCCGCGGCGCACACTCACACAAAATAAACACCCGCGCAGGGTGTCAACACCCCCAAACCGTGTGATGCCCACACAACCTAAAATACGTCGCTTGGAAGGTGTTTTGTTTATCACTCACGGGGTAAACAAAACACCTTCCTGCAGCAGCGATCACCGGAACACCCGTGATCGCTGCTGCATGGGGTTGTGTATTGTAGGGTGACATTTTTTTCTTCGAAGTTTGGAATTTGTATTGAGACGCCCCCGCAAAATGTGATGTTACTAACAAAAACATCACCTGTAAAATTATTTGGAAAAATATTAATATTTAGAGGTAGCGCAATGGCCTCAAAGATTACACGGTCCCTCTAATATAGGCGTATGGCCTATTGCTCATTGTTTTACGGAGTCGGGTACAAGGAACTTCCAAACAGAGGTGTGATGAAATAATTTCGTGCTTTATTGTTGCCGCAAGTGATTTATGAAGTTAATCAGTACAGTAACAATAATAATAACAATAACAGTGATAGCCATGGGCGTTGCCACCGGGCGGGGGGGAGGGGCTGGTGCCGGCGCCCCCACTGAAAATCTGTTTTACTCTTCATTTACTCTACTTACATCTCATACTCTCACATATAGTTATCTCATACTCTCACTCTTCAGTTACTCCTAACCTACCCATAACTCCAGCTGATGGAACCCCATCTACTCTACATGTACCCTCCATGTACCCAGCATATACACTAACCGGCTGGAAAACGCAGAGTAAGCTCTATTCCCTCGACTTACTCTGAAAATACACATACGTTACTCTTGGGATACCCTACTGCAAGGACGTGTGAACCGTGGTGGCAATGGGGGCACCTCGCCCCCCCCCACTTTGAAGCTGGGAGGGGGGGGGGGGCGACGCCCCCCCCCCCCCCACCAAAAAAAAACTTTTTACACGATCACTCGACTATATAAGAACAGGGGCATTGCCACCAGAGTTTCAATGGCGGCGAACAGCGCCGCGAAATTTGGCACAGCTGTTTGAGCATCAATTACCGACACGGTGTAAATTTTTTGACCTCGGGTCATCTAAGGTCAGATCACTAGGTCAAGTCAAGGGACCCCACCTCCAAAAAGTTTGCGATCGTGCCACAGCCAAAGTGATTGACCAAACGGTTTGAAACTCACAGGATGTCATCGAGTGATACGTACCTACAATTCATATATATCTATTTTGTGTTATATTGGTGACCTAAGGTCAGGTCGATTTCGTGACCTCCCATTATAAGTCAATGGGGAAAAATGAAAACACGTATAACTCCATAGGAAATGGCTAAATTTGACCAATGTTCACCAGATCCACTCTTGTGCCAAACACAAAGCCCTATGTCACATTTCTGTTCTTTGACCTCCGTGACCCCCCAGTATATTTTTGTCTTCAATAACTCGTAACAAAATCAAGGTAGTGTAATGGGGTTTTCACAATTGTATTCGGCTTGTCGAGACGAATTAATTGATGTAAAGTTTGACCTTGACCAGACCTTGACCTGACCTCAGAGCAGGCCAATTTGTGGATATGACCTAGCTAGGTCACCCAATATATAATTCGTCGATGCGTCTCGACGAGACAAACACAGTGTTGAAATATGTTTTACTCTATCGTGCTTCTGTCAAAACTTGGCAATGTTTAAAATGTTTCAAATTCAATGGCTTCTGCTGACCGAACTGTTGAGCTTATGTTAATTCTAATGGAACTTTAGCAACAACAAATTAAATGCTCTTTTGAACGATTTTTCCGTGGGTCGCTAGCTCTTTTAGTTATAGAGATATAGACGGTTTTATCAAAGTCACTCATATAGCCGACATTTGACCTTTGGTGACCTCTGGTGACCTCAATATTGACCTGACTTAAAAATGACTTAAGTACTTTCCATAGAGCTTGTCTCGAGCTGCTATATATATATATATATATATATATATATATATATATATATATATATATATATATATATATATATATATATATATATATATATATATATATATATATATATATATATATATAT
>JAXIVJ010015394.1:0-31718 GCA_036785665.1 Chirona hameri | reverse complement strand
CGAACGAACAGTATGTAGTAATAAAGAGTCCCGTAAGAATTGAATTGAATAATCTTTGTGTGATCCAGTGTAGGACTTGCAGATAATTCAAAGCTCTAAAATTGATGAAAAACGAAAAAAAAACGCATGGCATTACTTGCCCGACTTAGAGTGTCTTTAATTTAGTAACTCCTACAATCGTCATCCAGATGGCAAAGAGCGCAAGAATTATCATGTATGCCAAGGTGGTTTACATCAAGGCGATATGTTAACCCGCGCGGCGCTGGGGTCTCCATCCGAACGCCCGGTGCTGGGGGTAAATTTTACCCCCATCGTATCTTCCGAACCAATAACCGCAGCGAGACGCGCAGGCGGCGATCGAAAGCTCTTAGTGAGAATAATCTAACGCATATAAGAAATTATTAAAATAAGGTCACATATCAGGTCACGGTCAGGTCAAGTGTCAAAGTTTAAGTATTTGGGTTTTTGGGCTCTACTTTCCATCCAAAGCCCTATATTGCAACTATTATCTCACAAAGTGCTCCCAAATGTATAATGCATCTCCTGCATAAGTACAAGTGAAATTGTAAGCGAAGGTAAAGGCAGGTCACAAAAGGTCACAGGTCTACGAAAGTCATGCGACACATGTTGTATGGGTTATTTTACACGTAGAATTCGATAGAAGCAGCCATTTTCACAGCCTGACCCCCATATAATGGCCCTCAGGTCAAGGTCAGGTCACAATAAGGACAATATTTGAAATTGATTAATCTAAATCAACATTGCATGTTTCAAGACTAATTTTGTCTTAGAAATACAGTGGTGGAATTTATTTGTCTGTATCTGGTCAGTTAATGCCATCAAACGCAAATAAAAAAATGACGGCATGAGTTACTTATACTTCGAGAGCTATAAGTCAGTCAAAAATAAAGATATTGCTTTTAAGTTATGTTTCAGCATCGTTCATACTCGGTTCTCTAATATATCTTCTGTTTTTTTGAAAATCTTAAAAACTTTGTGGAAATTCTTCCAAAAGAAGTGTTTTACATTTTAGGGGGTCATACACCCAAAATTTTGAAAATCCGAGATAGCCATTTTAAAGACAGTCAATATTATTTCCTTTCTTTTGACGCCTTTTATTTGCGATTTACATCAACATGCTATTTTCTACGATTTTTCAAACGTTTAACGTTTTTTCACCAAAAATGACATGACATGACGTCACTAAAACGTCATTACCTCCCCAAATTTGTCATGAACTTCAACAAAATTTTGGCAGAAGACGAAGAATTGATGCACCATAAAGTACCGTAAGTTTCACTGTGATATCTTTAATAGTTTTCAAGTTATTGAGAAAATCCTGGAGGGGAGTGGGGTAAAATTTACTCCCCCGCAGCGCCGCGCGGGTTAACATAGCAATTTTACACAATTTCAGGCTTACCTTCATGTAAAGGTAAGCTTAATTCAATTAATTTATATTGATATGGGGGTGGCCGTTCGGGAGAAGTGTCCTGGGGCGGAATTGGCCTCCCTCTTGGATTTTTCTCTTCACGGTCACGTGACCTTTTTTATGGCGAACGTGCTATGGTAAACAGTGAATAAACATTCTTGCGGCAGCTTGCTTCTGAGTTCGTAACCGCTATTTTGTATCAGCCGCGCAGATTACTGCACCATCGAATTTGATGCAGTTTCTAAGATAAGAAAGTGATGGACAGTAATGCCGACCAAGTACTCGTTATCTGATACAAGTCTCGAAAACCGCCAAAGTCTTAACGCTGATAATTGATTAAAAAATGGACTAAATGACCATTGAGGTCCATGGTATATGTTTTAAACGTGTTTAACCCGCGCGGCGCTGGGGGTGGGTAAATTCCCCCCCCCCCCTCCCGAATTTTCTCCATAACTTGACAACCATGACAGATATCAAAGTGAAACTTACGGTAGCTTATGGTGCATCAATTCTACGTCTTCTACCATTTTTTGTTTTAAATTCGTGGAAATTTTGGCAGATAATGACGTTTTAGTGACGTCATGCCATGCCATTTTTGGTGAAAAATGTTAAATGTTTGAAAAATCGTAGAAAATAGCGTGTTGATGCAAATCGCAAATAAAAGGCGTCAAAGGAAAGGAAGTAACATTGTCTTTAAAATGAGTATCTCAGATTTCTAAAAAAATTTTGGGTTTTTGACCCGAACAAATGCAAAAAAAAAATTGGGAAGAATTTCCACAAAAGTCTTTTTGAAGATTTTCAAAAAAACCGGAAGATATATTACAGAACCGAGTATCAACGATGCTCAAACCAAATTTGAAAGCAATATCTTTATTTTGACTGACTTATAGCTCTCTAAGATAAGTAACTCATTAAGTCATTTTTTTAAATTGCGTTTTCTGGCTTTTACTGACCAGATACAGACGAATAAATGCCACCACTGTATTTCTAAGACAAAACTAGTCTAGAAACATGCAATGGTTATTTATATTGTAAAAATTCAAATTTTGTCCTTATTGTGCCCTGACCTTGACCTGAGGGCCATTATATGGGGTCAGGCTGTGAAAATGGCTGCTTCTATCGAATTGTACGTGTAAAATAACCCATAAAACATGTGTCGCATGGCTTTCGTAGACCTGTGACCTTTTGTGACCTGACCTTGACTTGACCTTTGCTTACAATTTCATTTTTACTGATGCGGGAAATGCATTATACATTCTGGAACACTTTGTGAGATAATAGTTGCAATATAAGGCTTTGGATGGAAAGTATAGCCCAAAAACTCAAATACTTATATTTTGACATTTGACCTGACCGTGACCTGACATGTGACCTTATTTTAAGAATTTCGGTTATGCATTCGATTCTTCTCGTTGAGAGATTGCGATCGCCGCATTGCGCGTCTCGCTGCGGTTATTGGTTCGGAAGATACGAGGGGGGGGGATAAAATTTACCCACCCCCAGCGATGCGCGTTCGGCTGGAGACCCCAGCGCCGCGCGGGTCTCCGCGCGGGCTCATAAAGTGCAAAAGAGTGTATTTCCTTTCAGGACGGAAACCCGTATAATCCCTTTAAAAAATACATTGGAAAATCAAAATAATTTCTTAGAAGCCGTTTTTCTGATAATGTATGTCCCTCAATTCGCTAATACGATTTAATAAAATAGATGTTAGAAACAAATTATTACGTAAGTGAACAAAACGCGTGTTTTTATTAGAAAATATATGAAGATCGGTCTCAAATCCATGGCAGCATAGCTACACCTCCTGTATTGCCATTTTCTGGTCTATATCGTGCATTATCCGCCACAGTCCTCTCTAACATGTTTTCTTTCTGTTCCGCAGGATGAGCAGGGTCGCACGAGGTGCCCCATGCTGCAGGCGTACACCTGCCCGAAATGCCGGGCATGTGGCCTGGACGCCCACACCAAGAAATACTGCCCGCTGAACCGTCGATGACTTCATCAACTCATCTGCCGCCGCCTGATCCGCCACACAACAGCATGTTGCCAGATCCGACACACAACAGCGTGAGCTGCCGGATCCGCCACACAACAGCGTGCTGCCAGATCCGCCACACAACAGCGTGAGCTGCCAGATCCGCCACACAACAGCGTGTTGCCAGATCCGCCAAACAGCGTGCTGCCAGATCTGCCACACAAGAGCGTGCTGCCAGATCCGCCACACAACAGCGTGCTGCCAGATCCGCCACACAACAGCGTGTTGCCGGATCCGCCACACAACAGCGTGAGCTGCCAGAACTAAGTGCACCAAATCGTCGGCACCAAATGTGCGCGAGGTTCGAAAGTGCGGAGGGGGATGAGAGGGAAAACTAAATGCTTATCGTTATGTCGCGCCAATACAAATGTGGTTCAGCCAATACATGTTTTGCTTCTTATGCATTGTCTTGTTTAGGAGATATGTGTTTGGACGACAGGCGCCGTGTGCCCCGCTATAATTTTACCGCCAGATGGCCTACGACGTGCGGATTTTAAGTATTTAGAAACAAAAATTAATTGAAAAGTCACGGACTCAGGAGTCAGGGCCATCCTGTTTTTGCATCCGAGAGCGATTTCAGCGACCATTTCACTTCGCAGCTCGCGCATGCTTGGGAGTCACGCGAAATGCATGAATCTGACGAGTTTCAGGCTGCAGTTCTGCCACATTGGCCAGCAGCGTGCTGCAACAGTTCTGCCACGTCGGGACCTTTAACCTTGCCTTAACCCACGCCCCGCTAGGTAGGGGGTGCGCGGTGCGCATAATCTGCCCTCCCTCCCGGATTTTCTCAATACCTTGGAGAGAAAAAAACTTCTATCGATTTCAAACTTTGTTCATCCCGATCTCCGAACGGCCCGATCAGTTGTATTTATTTATGGCGATTCTCGGCGAACTCCAGTGTGGTGTTCTAACGCCGCGTCAGTACATTGGTCAGCACAAGGACACTCAGTAAAAGCACAACGAATGGGATACGAACGGTACAAATACGCATTACACTTGAGCGATAACAACAGTGACTGTGTCAAATTATTTGCTGATCGGGTCAGCCAGTGGCGGCGGATTTGATTTGGACATAGGGGGGGGGGGGCAAGACTTCGATCAATTCAGTTCAGGCACGTAGCCAGGATTTTGTTCAGGGAGGGGCCACAATGCCTTTTCACCTGCCGAGGGGGGTGCATTCAGAGATATTTCAAACTCGATTCTTTCCATGCAACGCCCATAGACGTAATGTTAAAGACTGACGGAATCCCATTTTATCTAGTGTAAACTGGATCGCCCAGGGAGGGGGGGGGATGGGGGGCATGGCCCTGTGGCCTACGTCCCTGATTCAGTGCACGTAGTCATATAGCTTAAAACATATAGGTGAAGGTTTTGAAGGAAAAATTAAGGAAATAGTTCACCTTGGAAAATTTTCCCAAACACGATTGATTTGATTTTTTAATAGTTTATTTTTATATTGTAAAAAATGGCCTTATATCGCGCCGATTCAGGACAGAAGGCCGTAAATTATTATTCTGTATCAAGACCATATTCATACTCTCTGAGTCAGAGTCCTGACGTCACGCGAATTTAAAAAAAAATGGTTCAGCCAATCAGATTCGAAAGTAGTCGCGTAAGGATAGACTCGCATTAGAGATGTGCCAACCGGCATTCTATCATTCATTCTATCGGCTGCCCAGCGAGCTGCTGCAGGTGGCGACAGCTGTTACTGACCTCCGAGCAGGCGCGAATCCACGAGTACACAGACAGACCTCTTCAATATATCAACGTCGAAGGGAATGTACATGTTGTCGACCTGTGTCAACACATAGTATGATTCTACTAAAAGTATTGGGTGGGCAACTCAATGTGTTTGTGACTGTAACGACGGAAATTTGTCACGACGGCAAAGTCGTCGATGGACGATTAGGTATGATTTTGATTGTGTTACCTGCAATAGCTTTATCTAATACATGCGTTATCGATGACGGAAATGTGAATGACATTGCCATATCGATATTACTTGTTTGAAAGAAAATAACTACTACCTTAGCAGGGCGCGTCCTTTAAAAATATTATACTTTGCGCTCACTTTGAAGTGTTGTGAGCCGTACTGAACTATGAAAAGTGATTATTGAAACCTCGCTCAATTTCAAAGATGTATATCTAACCAATCTGCCTGTGAACGGTAAATGTGACTGTGCTGTGACATGTGACTTATATGCTTTCAGAGCTCATAGATCACCTTGAGCGATTCCGATGACGGGGAACCTGGCAGCGACATGCAGACCTGGCAGCGACGGCGGACCTGGCAGCGTCAGGCGGACCTGGCAGCGACAGGCGCAGAGGCGGAACTTTTTGTTTTTCGTTGGGGTTGTAATTGGGTCGGCGACCGGGGGGGGGGGGGGGGGGGGTGTAGTAAAGGCGACTAATGATAAAAATGAAGTATGTGCAAAATTGAAGTTTAACACCTTAGAATGAACATAGGTTGTAATACCTCATTACTGACGTATTTTAGCAACAGCGAGGTGTGCAATCTTAAACAAATTGAAAGTATCATGTTGGGTCAAAGTAGGCAAAGACTACCTCATGGTAGCTCACACAACAATAATCAGCCAATATCAATATTAAGGTTGTACATAAATGGTGTGATTCAGCAACTAGCCATTTCTTGCAAGAAAGGCACCTCCTCCTGGTGATGGTCCAGGTCCGGTCCTTTTATATATTACAGTGAGATATAAAAATACTTATAACATATTTGATATTTCCCACAACTCAAAAGGCCATGGGTGGATAATTGTTTTCAAAATTGCCCCGGCCGAGGACAGGGGCGCAACCAAGGGGCCCTAGGGGGCACGTGGCACGTGGCGGTCCGTGAAGTTAGTGACAGAATCGGATTCGAATTCAGCGTCGAGTAGCGATTTGCTTCAAAATGTGGGAACAGTTTAATTGGGGCACGCTGATCACGCAAATGACATTCATTTTGACATTCAAGGTCATCTTCAAAATCATCTTCAAGGTCAAAGGACGGGGTGGCTCAAAACGACCCGAAGTTATTGTCCGATCGCAAAACAAAATAATGGTATCATTCTATTCCTCGAGCCAATATCTAGGCGCAGCTTTCGAAACCTCACTGGAGGCAAATGACCTTGACCCTCATTTTCAAGGTCAAAGGACAAATAACCCGAAGTTATTGTCCGATCGCCAAAATAATGGTCTCATTCGATTCCTCGGGTTAATTCGATTCCTCATTCGATTCCACAGCCTTCGCAAACTCACTCGTGGCAAATGACAATGACCCTCATTTTCAAGGCCATATGACGGGGCGGCTCAAAACGACCCGAAGTTAGAAGCCGATTGCCAAAATAATGGTCTCATTAGATTCCTCGGGTCAGTATCTGCCGTAACCTTTGCAACCTCACTCGTGGAAAATGACCTTGACCCTCAATTTCAAGGTCAAAAGACTCAAAACGACCCGAAGTTTAATCCAATCGCCATTGATCTTGAAATTGAGGGCCAATGTCATTTACTACGAGTGAGGTTGCGAAGGCTACGGCTATATACTGACCCGAGTAATCGAATGAGACCATTATTTTGGCGATCGGACAATAATTTCGGCTAAGATTACCGTGAATGTCAAAATGAATGCCATTTCGTGATCAGCGTGCCCCAATTGACCTGTCACCACATTGTGAAGCGAATCGCTACTCGACGCTGAATTCGAATCCGAATCCGTCGCTAACTTCATGGACATGCGGGGGGAATCACGATTGAGGGCGCCTCTCCTGGGCGTCTGGACACCGAAGGTGCCACTCTCGAGTGCAGGTGGCGCCCCTTGAGTCGTGAGCGGCGGCGGCACCCCTTTAGATCGGACAATATGCCTCTTTTAGACCGGAGATAGCGACCCCAACTGTGTCTCCCCCGAAAATATAAGTTTTCTGACCTGCCCGAGGTGTTCACTAAGACAAAGTTGGCAAGGCTCAGCCTCCTTTGACTACCCCCCCCCCCCCCCATTTCGAAAGCGCACCGAAAGCGCAATTTTACCCATATTTTTCACAGATAGTCGTACCAAGTATGCATTTTTATGCTGGGATTATATTTGCGTTTCTTTATTCTTTTTAAATAATAACTAAGGTCTTGCAAAAAAAGGTCTCTCAAAAATGGCTGCCCCGGCCCCGCCGAGGCAACTTTGAGGTTGCCCCGGCCGCAGCCGGAGCTGCCCTATAGGATTCTCCACCCATGCAAAGGCAAACACATTAGGCGAGAACCAAACAGCATTATTTTAGTAAGGCAATACATTAATCCCATCACCGAATAACTAACTTTATCACCGTAAAGACTTAAAATCACCAAAACGTCACAACATATTGAGGATTTCGGGCTTCGGCCGATGGACTTCTTTAAAAATATGTAAACTGGCTCCAAGGGTTAGGCTAGGTGAGGTGAGGTGAGGTGAGGTGAGGTGAGGTGAGGTGAGGTGGGGTGAGGTGAGGTTAGGTGAGGTGAGGTGAGGTGAGGTGAGGTGAGGTGAGGTTAGGTTAGGTTAGGATAAAAGCTTGAGAAATAAATGGTGATGCTTTAACATGGAAGTCAATGAGAAAGTGGTCATTTCGGTGACGGATTAATCCTCTCCCTACGGGAGCTTTTTTCACTTTCGCCTTACGGGGGGGGGGGTCTGACAGGCCCCCCTGTTAACTTCCAAACCAAGTAACTTTGAGCAATGCGGTAAGAACCAGCATGTTGCCTGTCATGAGAGGAATCTAACAGTATGCGAATTTTAGGTTTCAGGTCAACGGGTGACCTTCCAGGTCAAGTGAATGACCTCGGACTTACCACGTCCGGAACAGAGATTTTGCCATGCAGAAAACCTCAAAATTAGAAATTGATAAATGTAAATAAAAAGGCATGTTCCTAGACCAGTTTTGGCTCAGAAATACAAAAAGGTATTTATTTGTTCGTATCTTGTCAAAAAAAAAAATGACGTCATCAGTTTCTTACACTTAGAGAGCTATCACTCAGTCAAAAATGAAGATATTGCTTTGAAATTTGGTATGGGTATTGTCCATACTCAGTACTCTCACATGAATTCCGGTTTTTCTAATATCTTTGACAATTTTGATTTGTGGGGATTTAAAAAAAACAATTAGGGTCAAAACCCCAAAATTTTGAAAATCCGAGATCGCCATTTTAAAGAGAATGCTATTTTGTATCTTTGGTGAATTGCGTTTGCAATTTATTTCAAAACTCTGTTTTCTACGATTTTTCAAATATTTATAGTTTTTTACCAACATGACGTCATCAAAACATGATTATCTCCAAAACTACTCAACCAATTTCAATTAATGTTTTACAGCCTACGTATAATTGTTGTAAAGCTCAACTACCAAAAATTTCAGCAAGATGCATTGCATGTGTAAAAAGTTATTCAAGAAAACCCTCAGGGTTCTGTCAGCCCCCCCCCCCTGTAGGGCGGGGGTCAATACCCTGCCTTTTAGGAATAATAAAAGACGTACGTAAAATTAGCAGCCGATTGATATTGCCCAATCTTTAATTTTGAGGCCCGTCGCCTCAAAATTGCCTGAAACTAGACAGGTAGGTCCTCCTTGCCACGCTAAACACGAAAAACGTAAAATTATCCTGGAATACGGGCTACTTTTAAAGTTATAACGTTTTAAGTTTTGAATGTCTGTCAGTTGAATATCTGGCTAACTTGACGCGGAGAGCTTCCAATTCCTGCGCAGTCGTTTCAAAATAAAGGAAGACAGACATTCAAAACTTAAACAAATCTATAACTCTGAAAGTACCCCGTGTTCCAGGCTAATCTTACGTTTTTCGTGTTCAGCGTGGCAAGGGGGGCCTACCTGCCAAGTTTCAGGCGATTCTGAGGCGACGGGACTCAAAACTGTAGATCTCTAAAACGGTATAACTCTGAAAGTAGCCCGCGTTCTAGACTAATTTTAGGTTTTCGTATTCAGCGTGGCAAGGAGGACGTACCTGCCAAGTTTCAGGAAATTCTGAGGCTACGTGCCTCAAATTTTAGATTGCCCAATAGATTGATACTATTGAGCAATATCAATCTACTGCAAATTTGACGTAGCTGAATAAAAGAGACAAATATGACGCAGCTATGTCAAATATGTACATTTATTTTGCCCTTGTATATTGCTTTCAATATTTATGCTGTTTCACATGCGTTTTTGTTTGATTGATGTTGGATTAGGCTATTCTCTTTTAAAATGACTTTTACTGATGTGGCCCTCTACTTTTCAACACCATGACCAGGTATATCTTGTGAAAATAATGTTTGTCTGGCTAAAAATTGAAGGTTGTGATAAATTAATCCTAAATTTAAACTCATGATTTGGGTCTATGATTATTTGCGGTCTTTTTCCAGCTCAGGATGATTGGTATGCCTTCACGTCTTTCACACACCAAAATATGTATAATATTGTTCAAGTTCTTTATTAAGTGTCAATTTCACCAGCATATTTTAGCTCAAAATGTAATATAACTTTTGCCAACCGCGTAAGGGTGCACTCTAATGTTAAATGTGTGACCTATCCAGAACTAAGCCCAATGTAAAATATGCTACACTCAATCTTGTTTTGCTCATGTTTTTATGTTAACACCTATAGATTGCCATTTTGTGGGTGTCTGAAATTGACAGAAATGTTACCCGTTTGTCAGTAGGTAGTGTTGTTCTATAGTGTTTATGACTCAACTGAATATGACCCTACACCCCTGGGTACCTACATAGTATTTCTCAGTAATTTTGGGATAACATGTTGTACTACCTATTGTTGGATTTTAAATGTTATTTTATGACAAACTTTACTAACATTTTAAAGTTTGTCCTTTTCTGTGTTCATATATTTATTAATTGTTTTGTTATGATTGTTATTGAAAATTCCTTTGGTGAAAAATCCTTTAGTTTTGTGTATCATTTACTGTATTTATTTACTTGGGTAGGCATTCACTGGCAATGTTGGGGTTGTAATATTAATGATTGGGGTTGTAGTTTTTGTGGATGCAGTTGTAGCTACAACCCCAAAAGTATATAAAGTTCCGCATGTGGACAGGCGGACCTGGCAGCGGCAGGCGTACCTGGCAGCGACAGGCGGACCTGGCAGCGGTGGCTGTGATCTGGCAGCCGTGGCTGCGACTTGGCAGCGGTGGCTGCGACCTGACAGCGGTAGCTGCGACCTTGACAGCGGTAGCTGCGACCCCGTGGGGACCATCGGGAGGCCTGATGGGCCCTCAGAAGGCCTGAGATTTCAACATGGGCCTGTCCGACGTTTTTTGGCGACCATTTAGGGCCCTGCAAAATATAGTGACCTAAATCCTAGGAGATACCATTTGGCGTAATTTTTTTTGGGGGGGCCCTTTGGCCGTGGGCCATTTGGCCGAGGGGGCCAAAAGGGGCCCTTGGGTTTCTTTGCCCTCATCCGAAAATACTATCCGCCGCCACTGGTCTCCTTAGTCTATTTTAGTTCGGGAATAAATTAATAGACAGGACCATGTCCATGACCCTGGGCCCTGAGGTCCATAAAATTCAGGGACCAACTCGAAATTGTCAACGAAATCACTGCATTACGAACACGGTAAGACCTGATTGCCTTTTGAGGCGGCCATAAGCCAATATACATGCACAAGCGCCAAATTCGTGGACAAGCTAAGCCCCGCCCACTTGTCCACGAATTGGGCGCTTGTGCTTGATCTGTGTCCATGGAATGATCTAAAAATATAATATTGTATTTAAAGAGTTTTTTTTTTGCAATTTGCAACCATCAGAGTGTGGCCCAGACTTGTCTTGACTTGTAGTAATATGTAACAGATCCCGTGAGGTGGTCGTGAGCTATTTGGGAAAGCGTTCACGTCCACGAAATAACAAGGAACTCTCATGTCCACACAAACCCATATTTCCAGCATGGGTGTATGCTCAAGCTCAAACTTGCTCCTGCAGCACCTAAAGCAGGGTATCGGCGATTTGTTCTGGCTCCAAAACGTTCATCCCAGCTGTGCTCAATACTAGATTCATGATGGCCTCTCTCATCCAGTTTGGCTGTAAAATTGGCGCCCGTCCAAAGCCGAAGCGTCCGAATTCGCCGAGACTTGACTTTGAAAGGTCTATTTGTGTTATAAGGTATTGGTCACAAATCTCCTACGGCCCCAAAGTCGAGCCATAGCCATTCTTGCTGTTTTATGCATGTTTTATTATTGAAGAGGCTATGGTTGTTGAAAATATAATTAACTGTATGCGCATTTTAATTTTAAAGTGCACTGACGGAATGGTGATGTTGAGTTTGCAATATTAAAGAGCAAATCATAGTCCGCAAATAAGTGATTCTAAATTGTGATGAGGCGACTCCAATTCTACGAATGTGTACCAATCATGAGTGATGCAATTTTTTTTTAAATCTAATGGGGGAGTTTCGGGAACCAAATTTGGCAGGTGAAATCGGACACGCTTAATCTACCGATACACACAAAATACTCCATATTGGCCTGCGAGGTAGCAATATCCCAAAACCACGTCATGTGTCGTGTATATAGTTTCGTCTAATCATACGGTGCCGAAGAATTCTGTAAGACGAAACGCGTCCACCGGGTGGTGTGTTTGCTGCTTCTATGTCTTTATATGTCATAATTGTCTTGCCATTAATAAACTTGCATGTTTATACAAAATACGAAATAATAACGAAATAATTAGACTTATTCGGTGCTTTACCTCTACCCACCGCAACATTCAAACATTGCCATACATATATGTATTGCAGCTTCCTGTTTCTGCCTTTCAGGAAGCGTCGCCGTCTCGCTGCCAACACGCTCTGTCGTGTGTGGCAAGTTAAAGTAACAAGTTAGGCCACAATTTAACCCTATCCTGGTCCTTTTGAGTAACGATGGCTACCCCCCCCCCCCCCGACCCGGGAGGGGGGGGGGGGGGGGGTTAGCCATCGTTACTCAAAAGGACCAGGATAGGGTTAAATTGGGGCCTAACTTGTTACTTTAACTTGCCACACACGACAGAGCGTGTTGGCAACTGCAAATTAAACTACAAAAAGTGGAGGGGACCTAATCCGTGGAGGAGGCCTATTGCCAATAAAAAAGTATCTTAAGAGTCTACCTACTTAAAAATAGCTAAGGCCTACCTATATAAGGGTCTAATAACCCTGCCACACGCACGTGGTCAGGGTTCCGCACCCGGAGGGAGCTGCTACCAAGAGGCAAGCAGAGGCAAGCAGAGGTAGAGCTGATAGCTTCAGAAGGATGCAGTGACAAAAGTGAAAACAAAGCAGCTGCATCACTTGAAAGCTGCACTGAGAAAAGGTAGGACATGACCAAATGGTCATACATTATAAAATAACCACAAGAATATAATATTTTTTGAGGATGATGTGTGGCTGGACATGCCATCGTGAAATATTCCTTAGTGATGATTATATTTCTCCTGGAGCAGAGCAATCATAAGAAACTGCATGTGCAAATGATGTAACTGTTTCACAATGCATGTCATGTCAAACCACTTTAAGGGCCATTATGCACATTACAAAGGATTTGTCATCCTTCATATATTGTTGGATCATGTATTTGATTCATTTTGTATCCAGTGTATCAAGATACAATTATAATATCCAAATATTGATGCAAATTCATTGATTTAGGACGACCTAATATCCCATTTGTTTATGATTTTTCACATTTAGGGCTTGCTCTTGAGATAGGCATATGCATGATTCTATTTCCAGAATCCAAGTGATGCATGCATACAACCCCATTTTGGTATCAGCCACAGGCACAATTTCATGTATGGCACTGACCACCACTGTTGGTGAATACACCACTGTTGGTGAATACTGTTTTGCATGAAATTCCTTAGCTGAAATGTCACACCTGTTAATTAATGAATTTGTCACCTTCGCCATCCCATTTAACCTTCCATAACCAATAACCATAGTCAGTTTGACCCAACACCATTTGCCACATTAATCTGCCTTTCCAGTCCTCAATGTTCCCGATGTGCCACCCTGGAGGCCCGTTGTGTCAACCTGGAGGCAGAGGTAGCCAACCTCAAACGAGACCTGAACCTCCGTGAGGCAGGCGCATCTGCAGCAGCTGTGAAGGCTGGCTTCTTCACAGAGCAGCAGGTTCGTCCTTTCGTAATTGTTAAACCATTAAACCTTTCCGAGGATATCTTCATTTTTACATAGCAGGTATGGGAGCCGAGATCCTGGTCGGAGGTGTCGGAAGCCTCCTCCCCCCCCCCCCCCCTCCTCCAGTACGGTGAAGGTGGCGCCGGGCACGGCGCGGGTTAAATTTCACTTGCGCCTGGAGGTGCTGTCTTCCTTCTCAACTGTTATGATATCCAAAGCTAATTATTTGATGGTATAGCGCTGGAAATCGGCTCCATAATTGCTGTAGTTAATCATATAAGCCACTTCGTTTAGAAATTGTTTCACTATGCCCTACAAAAACTAGCCTCATTGAATCATGTTGTTTACAAATGAACCTCTTTTCCAGGCCGACTTCCTCGTGTCTGGGAAGAGACCCTATCAGTGGGATGAAGAGACCATCTGCCGAGCCATGGAAGTGCGGGTGAATACATCCAGAAAGCTGTACTCCTGGCTTCGGGAGCACTGCCTGCCACTGCCCAGCCTCACTACCCTGCAAAAGTGGCTTTCGAACATCGTTCTGGCACCCAACTCAACTGCAGTGCAAATCACCCTGCTGCAGAAACTGCTGACTCCTATGTCCGAGAGGGATCGCCATTGCACGGTAATGATGGACGAAATGGACATGATGGGAACAGTGACGTACGACCAGCATATGGACCAGATGCTGGGCCCTTTCAAGCACCTCCAGCTCTTTCTAGTCGGCGGGATCTTCCGCTCATGGAAGATGCCCGTACTGTATGCCTTCAAGCAGCCGGTAACGGAGCAGCTGCTCCTGGACCTGATCACGGAGGTAGAGGGAGCTGGCGGACGAGTCGTCTCAACTGGTAAACGACATGGGCTCTGGCAACCTGGGACTTTGGCGAGACCTGGGTATCGGACACCAGGCCGAGACCTCCATCGTCAATCCAGCTGACCCTGCCAGGTAAGCGAAGCTGTAACGAGCTACATTTTTGCCCAGGCGTCCGTTTCCAGCCGACGCAAAAATGGTTATGCAAAATCGGTAACTTGTTTTTGTTTTGGCATTTGCTAAGGTGACGAAGCCTCGACGGGATATTTGAGACTGAGGTTGTTTTTAAGTGGAGTGGCTGGAGGGGTGGCGCACGCCGCAATACCTTTGAATTCGCTGGTGATAACATTGTTCGCTGCACCTTTGCATTTTCTGGTGTGGAGACCTGCAACCTGCACGGCAAGGGGAATCGTAATATCACTCCGTAGGGCATGCGCCGTGTCTGAGCGGACAGGTAGCCCCGCTGTCATCACGGGACGAAGTTATTGGAGGCGGGGATGGAGGGGAAGGTGTGGGCTCCAGCCCGTACGTGGACATTGGATGCCACGCAATGAGGGCGGAGGGATTATTCCGCGGTAGGATTGTGGTACCATGCGATATAAATGATAATTGGTTACTAGTATTCGATATCGGGTCATCGAAGGTCGCTGTCGTGCGTGCTCGCGCGCGCCCACGAGCTTGCTTATATTCTTATACAAATAGTCGTTTTTCTGCAGGCGAATCTGGATGATGGCTGACCCGCCCCATCTCATCAGGAGACTGAGAAACAACATCCTCGACAGCGGAGTTCGGACCAAGAACGACGGCATCATCGATCGCGCGCTGATGCGCGAAATGGTCGCTCTCGATGGCGACGCCGAATACCGGCTTCTGCACAAGGTGCACCTACCGACACACGTGGAGGTAAATGAGTAATGGCTTGTGGCTTGTGTAATAATGGATGTGTAAAATCGGCGCAGCAGTGAACTAGGGTTGGCAAATTTAAGCCAGGGGCTGGTTTGGTTTAAACCGACTAGCATCAATTAATGTAAGCCACCCTGGTTTAAGCCAGTGGGCACCAAATAATAAAAGCCACTTACGCTAGCTTGCCCTAAAATCAAATACTATCTGTATACGATCACATTGGGTTGGTAGTCAATTACTTACATTCAACGATCAATATTAGAAGTTCAAATCAAGTACAGGATATTGCTCGCTTTACAACCGCATAAACCAGTTGAATTTGCATAAACCTATGTCACATGCCAGTGAGTAGTGAACTCGAGTCAGGATACCCACGGAATCCCGCCTATGCTCTGCTCTCTTCAAGCGATACGAAATATAAACAAATGCATTTTACCTTAAGCAAGGGCTGCGGAGTCGGAGTCGGAGTTAAGAGTCGGAGTCAGCAAAATTTTACCGACTCCGACTCTGGCTGTCAGTCATGGGCAGCGCATGGATTTTTTTAGGGGCATTTTAGTGAACCACCAGTGGCAATGACTAACAAATCATACCAGTTCAACTTTGCTTCGATTCCTTTGCCATTCAATGATTTTCGATCATAAGGTGTATACCACGGTGGGCGAAATAGAACGTAGGGTGTGTTGTCGAATGCAGATCCGAAATGTCCTCCCGAGGAATTTAATCAACGATCACGATTCATCAATCTGTAAAAAACTGTTTTATGTAACGTGTTGCCACATTTGTTAACTTATAACATTTAATTATCGTTGATATTCATATGGATGTTAAGGATGTTACAAGTCCTAACAAATATATTTTTTAACTACCGGATTGTTTTAATTGAAAGTTTTGGTCAGACATTATCCATCCATTTCATCTGCTATATTTTTCCATTAAAGGAAATATTTCACCTTCGGAAAAATTTCAGAACACGATTTTATTATATTTTTTAATACAGTTTCTTTTTTTCTTTTAAAAAATGGTCCTACATCGCGCCAATTCAGGACAGAAGGTCGTAAATTATTAATGTTATGGTGTGCGTTATTGGTCTGCGCATGCTCAGACCAGTGCTGGCACTCTCAGACGGTACGGTATATCATATATGCGCCACATTCCTTTCTACTGATGCAAGTCATTCGGTTACCCGCCCGGAGGGGAGTGGTTCTCCTCCCCACCCGCGGCGGCATATAGCTAAAGGCTGGACTACGGGGTGGGCGAGAACAACTCCCCTCCCACCCAACCCCCCCAAAAAAACACATTCCTTCGCCAAAAAGTCAAGTATCTTCGACTGGAGTCTTTTCAGCCAAGAAAAGTTGCAGATAAGGATTTCTCAACACGGGCTAAAAAACTGCTATTTCAGTTCAAAATCCCATGTTGAAGGTGAACTATTTCCTTTAAATGGGCTCCAATCTTGATGCAGGATTTTTTTTTGCTGAGGGTGATTACTGATTACTTTTTGTGCCTGTTGACTTCAGCTCATATGAGGTCGGAGTCGATTTCGGGGTGTGAGTCGGAGTCGGAGTCACCTGAAATCCGATAGACTCCGCAGCTGTCTTCCGCGATTTCTAAAATTTGCTTTCTTCACAGGTGGCCAGCCTCGCTCGGCAAAAGGTGCGTCCCGCGATGCAGCTGATCAGCTCGTCCAGCGCCCTGGCCGTCAAACGGTACATGGGGAAAGAGGAAGAGGCGAGGTTCCTGCGCACCGTTGACGAGGGATTTGATGTCCTGAACAGCGGCCACCCGAGCGACATCAAACTTCTCCGTGGAGGCTACTCTGGGAAACCCGGAGGGGGGGGGGGGGGTCCAAAGTCATATGGTAGCATGGGCGTGACTTTCACTACTAGCCCATAGGGTTCCATGTTAAATTGCTACTTTTCCAGCTCGATTTTCGATTTGTTCTTCACCTCAAATTCATATATCAAACCCACAGAAAGAAAGCGGTAACATTATTTCGATTTTTGGGGTCAAAGTGTCACGCCCAATCAACGGTTTACGAGTTATTAACCAAAGTATGACACCATCTCAACGATATAGTCGAAGGTCGCGGGATCGAATCCCGGGGATGCCAATAGTTTTATCGTAAAAGTTGCTTCATACAGAGTTTGATCGGCAACATGCGGTGTTTTGCGCTTCTTTTATTTGGTATAACTAAATGATAAGAATCAGGTCATCTTATTTAAAAAAATGAGATTATTTTATCTACTTAAGCAAATGTGCTAATTGTGCGTGTGCTAATTAGGTAACTAACATCACAGTTGTTCTGCGATGTTGCGATTATTTTTGTCAAGCGCAATTTTAACTGTTCTTATCAGATTCATAAATGATACCCATAGAATAAAGCCAAAACATTTCTATTTTGATTTTTTGGGTTGAAATGGCAAGCCCAACCAATAGTTTTCGAGTTATTGGCCAAAGTATGACCCTATGATGTAGTCCAAGAGCATTGAATCAAATCCCGGCAAGGCAAAGGTTGTATTGGCAGTCGTTGAGAACAACGTTCTATGTGTTGTGTTGCGTAATCCCTGGGACAAACACGCCACGGAACGGAGACTA
Source organism: Chirona hameri (assembly GCA_036785665.1). Taxonomy (NCBI): domain Eukaryota; kingdom Metazoa; phylum Arthropoda; class Thecostraca; order Balanomorpha; family Balanidae; genus Chirona; species Chirona hameri. The sequence goes on along the minus strand of JAXIVJ010015394.1, from coordinate 13,821 downwards.
TTCGACACGTTCTCACGCGGGCGACTCAGACGCGACTGCTCCGTTGGGCTCGGCCGGGTCTGTCCGGCTGCTGCGTTGGGGTCGGCCAGGTCTGTCCGGCTGCTGCATTGTGCTCGGCCGGGTCTGCCCGGCCGGCCATCTGGGGGCGGTGTCGGATGACTGTTTCCGACACCGGACATCTGGACACAACAATATTGGCAATATATAGCACCCTGTGTCTGTTATAATTTGATAACAGGAACGGGAAATATGAAATATAATTTCCATTTTCAAGCGCAATGTTGGGACTGGTCTTGTTCTCAAACTCATGTATATTAACAATGGCCCTTGGCATGTTGTGGTCCATATTAGTAACGATGAAGTCTTAAAACAATCAACAAGAACTGAAAATTATAAGTGTTACAATCGATATACTCTTATTAAATAGCACACCATCTTTCCTCGGTAAAACGGTCCTTCCCACTAGTCAAGCCGTATCAAAGCTGAAGCCAAAACAGGAAATATGTGAAAAGAAATTCAGTATTCGAGACCCAATCAGCTGCTGCGACACAACACGACAACGGCACTCACACTATCCGTACCCGTACTCGGGATCCGATAAGCTGCAGCGGCACAACACGACAACGGCATTCACACTGTCCGTAGTCCGTACCCGGACTCGAGACCCGATATGCTTAGGCTTTCGTGACGCACTGTTTGCGCTTCCGTGCCGCCCGCCTTTCCATGACCTCCGCGCGCCGAGCACCATTTACCGCCTTCGTGCGAATAAATGTGCGAACGCGCGCAAAGGCCCTCCTAGCAGCAGCGGGTACGGAAGGGAACTTGTGCAGTACACTCAGAAAAGCGGCCTCCACTCTAGGTTTCCGGCTCAGCCGATTCGGCTCCAGCGCATTGTGAAGGCAGAACGCCTCTTCCATCTGTCGGAAACGTTCAAAGAATGCCTCCGTCGGGACCGTCAACCATCCTTCACTCCGCATCCTGAGCCAGAGAGTCTCCACTGGCCCATACTCGGTCTGCGAACACGGGGCGCCAAGGGAACGATCCCCCGCCTTGCGAGCCACGAAGCCACTCGCATGCGCCATGGCGCTGTCCGTCGCCGACGCACCTGATACTGGGCCGGCTGCTGCTGCGCTCGGGGCGGTGGAGCTGCCGGCTGGTGCACTTCTCTCGTACTCCTGCAGCAGCGACTCCATCTCCGGGTCCGGCTCCTCAGGCCCACAGTCGCGATCGTCGCTCGTCGATGGCTGGTCGGTGTCGGCCAGTGTGGCGCAGAAGGCACGCATGTCTGCGGTCACCTCCTGTGGAACGAAATCTACGGCCTCCTCCTGCAGCTCCCGCAGTTACTCCAGCTCTGACGGCACTGCTCTGGGTCCGTGTACGGCTCGGAGGACGCCTGTTCTGCGCCCCCCCCCCCCCCCCGGTCTCGTCAGTGGGCTCACGCCGCTGTTCAAACCGAACAGGATGGTGATGAGGCGGAGGGAGGCGACAGCATCCACGGGGTTGGGGTTGAAGTTTGATACGCTCCTACCCCGCACCATCCCGAAAAGTCCCTCTAGCCAGTCCTGTGTGAGGCGACAGGTCAGCAGGTACGTGCTGTCCCCAAACACAGCACGCATGTCGGCCAGGAGGCCGCGGACAGACCGGATGGTGTCGAGCATCCCCTTCTGAAAAGGGTACAGATGTTTAGCCGATCCGATGCGCATGCCCAGCAGCTCTTCGATGGCTGCGTCCAGCACCGCCTCCTGCTCGTTGGTGGCCTTGCAGCCGCTGCGCAGAGACTTCGTGTCGGCGGGACTGGCGCTGTTGAGCACGTCGCAGGCGTTGTCAAACAGCTGGATGACCCGGGCCTCCTCAGTGTATATTGAGTATGTGAGGAAGTACCTCATGCAGTCGGCCGCGCTGCTGCTGACGAGCTGCATGGCCGGTCTGACTTTCTTGCGAGACATGCCAGTCGCCTGTAACAGTGAGAACAATTATATACCTAGTTAATACAATCGTATTACCACATAAATCGGCACAGAAGCACAACAGGACAATGATGCAACAGCTGTAGTATTTGTGGCTGAAAATGCTGCATATTGCTTTCGTTTGGCTGAATTGTTAAGGTATACCCTAAAAAGCAATTTTCAAAAGCAATAAAATTCCAAAACATACACTTCATATTTAGTTTAGATTGCAAGGAATGGTGCAGATTTCAAAAAGTGGTGCGTGTTGCCATGGCATGGTGTGCTTCAAAAGAAGATATAAAAGACTCAGGAGTCAAAACTTATGCAAAAATCATGATTTATACAAATATTAAGTACAAATACAATGATTATCCTATAATTGTGTACATAACTGGCCATCATATTGTCATTCACTTAACAAAGGGTTTGTCACTGGTCTAGTAGGTACCTCCGCTTTAAACACATGCCACCACATACAACTTAAAACACAAAACATGCAATGCATATGTTAAATAAACACAATCAAGCACATGCCACTTTAACAAAGAGCCAAAATTGTCAACAATGCACCACAGTGATTTTTCACCATGGCCTTCAAAACTGATATCTCAGATTAAACCACATTATATTTAAAGTGACTGATTTCCTTTAATTGTGATGTTCTTCAGGTCAGGTGAATGGTATGATCACTGATCAGGTGTGATTGTGACAGGCATCAGCTCCATAGCCTTTGGATCCGAAATGAGAGGCTTCAAACACACCCTTCCCATTCCACACCTGTACACATGCAAAACACAACCAATAATATTTATTGTCATAAAAATACCTCTCAATAATCAGTCTCAAAAGTCTCAATAATCTCATAATAAATTAATGTTGTTAACCTGCCAAGGTCCTAAATTAACTGTCCAAGAACCAATGTCAATGTTGGTTTTAAGACCAACAGGATACACATGAAAGTAATTAAATCCTCACATATTGATATTTAAATTTGGTTTTGTTTGTGGACCAAGCAGCAAGCACCATATCCTCTTGGGACCAAGGTGCTAACTGGAACTCTTACCCTGGTCCAAGGGATATCAATATGGCGAGCCAGGGGAGCCGGGCAGACTTTTTTAGAGGACCAGCAAAATATTGTGGTGAAATATTGACTTAGCCCAAAAGTAGTAACAGAAATAGTTTCAACATGATTTATGAAGAGCTATTAAACAGTATCAGTGGCGGTCGCAAGGGGGGCCATCCGGGCCATGCCCCCCTCCCCCCCCCCCCAAGACACATAAGGGGGGGGGGGGGCAACATATCTTTTGCCCCCCCCCCCAAGCTAAGGCCATAGACGGAGGACCCTCCCAGGCCGACAGAGGGGCCCTCTCAGACCGACGGAGGGCCCTCTCAGGCCAACAAAGGGCTCTCTCAGTCCGACAGAGGGCCCTCTCAGGCCGACAGAGGGCCCTCTCAGACCGACAGAGGACACTCAGGCCGACAAAGGGCTCTCTCACGTCGACGGAGGGCCCTCCCAGGTCGATGGAGGGCCCTCTCAGGTCGATGGAGTACAGAATGAGCCCGACAGAGGGCTCTCTTAGGCCGACGTAGGGCCCTCTCAGGTCGATGGAGTACAGTCTGAGCCCGACAGAGGGCTCTCTTAGGCCGACGTAGGGCCCTCTCAGGCCGACAGAGGGCCCTCTCAGGTCGACAGAGGGCCCTCTCAGGTCGACAGAGGGGCCCTCTCAGGCCGACGGAGGGCCCTCAGGCCGACAGAGGGCCCTCTCAGGCGGACAGAGGGGCCCTCTCAGGCCGACGGACGGTCCTCTCAGGCCGACAGAGGGCTCTCTCAGGTCGACAGAGGGCCCTCTCAGGCCGACAGAGGGCCTTCTCAGGCCGACAGAGGGCCCTCTCAGACCGACAGAGGACACTCAGGCCGACAAAGGGCTCTCACGTCGACGGAGGGCCCTCCCAGGTCAATGGAGGGCCCTCTCAGGTCGATGGAGTACAGTCTGAGCCCGACAGAGGGCTCTCTTAGGCCGACGTAGGGCCCTCTCAGGCCGACAGAGGGCCCTCTCAGGTCGACAGAGGGCCCTCTCAGGTCGACAGAGGGGCCCTCTCAGGCCGACGGAGGGCCCTCAGGCCGACAGAGGGCCCTCTCAGGCGGACAGAGGGGCCCTCTCAGGCCGACGGACGGTCCTCTCAGGCCGACAGAGGGCTCTCTCAGGTCGACAGAGGGCCCTCTCAGGCCGACAGAGGGCCTTCTCAGGCCGACAGAGGGCCCTCTCAGGTCGACAGAGGGCCGTCTCAGGCCGACAGAGGACCCTCTCAGGCAGACAGAACTCTCAGGCCGAAAGAGGGCCCTCTCAGACCGACAGAGGGAATTATCAGGCTGACAGAGGGCCCTCTCAGGCCGACAGAGGCGCCCTTTCAGGCCGACTGAGGGCCCTCTCAGGCCGACAGAGGGCTCTCTCAGGTCGACAGAGGGCCCTCTCAGGCCGACAGACGGCTCTCTCAGACCTACAGAGGGGCCCTCTCAGGCCGACGGAGGGCCCTCTCAGGCCGACAGAGGACTCTCAGGTTGACAGAGGGCCCTCTCAGGCCGACAGAGGGCCCTCTCGGGCCGACAGAGGGCTCTCTTAGGCCGACGTAGGGCCCTCTCAGTCCGACAGAGGGCCCTCCCAGGCCGACGGAGGGCCCTCCCCGGCCGACGGAGTACAGTCTGAGCCCGACAGAGGACTCTCTTAGGCTGACGTAGGGCTCTCTCAGGCCGACAGAGGGCCCTCTCAGGCCGACAGAGGGGCCCTCTCAGGCCGACGGAGGGCCCTCTCAGGCCGACAGAGTGCTCTCTCAGGTCGACAGAGGGCCCTCTCGGGCCAACAGAGGTCCCTCTCAGGCCAACAGAGGTCCCTCTCAGGCCGACAGAGGGGCCCTCTCGGGCCGAAGGAGGGCCCTCTCAGGCCGACAGAGGGCTCCTCAGGTCGACAGAGGACCCTCCCAGTCCGACGGAGGGCCCTCTCAGGTCGACGGAGTACAGTCTGAGCCCGACAGAGGGCTCTCTTAGGCCGACGTAGGGCCCTCTCAGGCCGACAGAGGGCCCTCCCAGGCCGACGGAGGGCCCTTCCAGGCCGACGGAGGGCCCTCTCAGGTCGATGGAGTCTGAGTCTGAGCCCGGCAGAGGGCTATCTTAGGCCGACGTAGGGCCCTCTCAGGTTGACAGAGGGCCCTCTCAGGCCGACAGAGGGGCCCTCTCAGGCCGACGGAGGGCCCTCTCAGACCGACAGAGGGAATTATCAGGCCGACAGAGGGCCCTCTCATGCCGAGGGAGGGTCCTCTCAGATCGACGGAGGGCCCTCTCAGGCCGACGGAGGGCCCTCTCAGGCCGACAGAGGACCCTCTCAGGCCAACAGAGGACCATCTCTGTCTCTGTGTCATAGGGCTCTCTGTCGGCCCTCAACAGAGAGGTCGACAGAGAGCCATATGAAGCCGACTGAGTCACTGAGGGACTCATAAATGAAAGTAAAAATGGGCCCCTGAGCCGAAGGTAGTACCCGCGCGTGTCCAGGGTTTCCCCTTGGGGACGCCCCTGATTCCCGCCAGCTGTATGCCGCATCTAACCCCCGCCCGCTCCAGGGGGGGGGGGGGGGCTGGGTGCGCTACTGCCAATGCCCATGCCATTTGGTTGTGATAACATCATGTGATGCTGAGGGAGGTGTATTGTAAGTTGTAGGTGTCCGCAGTCCGAGATGACGATTTTTTTTACCACGTATTTTTATTCTCATTTGGAAGCTGCATGCTTCTGCTTTCTTTGTAGACTATTGTGACGAATGTTGAACCCTGTTGAATTTCGTCTTGGCGGCTTCGGAAAAAGGGAAAGGTTTCGGAACTGGAAGGGAGGTAGGTTTGATTATCTGCTATTTTAAATCTATGTGATTCGGGATTCGATAAGTCGTAAGCGTTTCCACTTCATGTCTTTGCTAATTGCTCAAGTAAAAACTTGCATTGAATCAGTACTAAAGTTTATAACCTGACCTGAACCAGTTATGCGTAAGCGGTAGGGGCGTCCCCACAAAACTGAGTGAGGGGGCCAACCAGAGGTGTGAGAGAACCCCGCCCCTGTGTGTATGGGGGGGGGGGGCTGGCGCCATAGGGCTAATTTTAAATTCCTGCGAAACAAACCTAGGGTGCCGGAGAGGGTTTCGAGCGAACCTGGGGGTGCCCAGCCCCCGGGCCACCCCAGTGCGACGCTCCTGATAAGCGGTAAGATGAAGAGATCGGAAGCAATTAATCGACAAGCACTATTCTATGACATTAAAAAGGGAATTATGTTTACATGAAACACACAGTAGCCGTGTTTACATAGCAATAATGAAACCTCCCCTATTAAGGGAGGAGGATGGATGAGGTTAAAACGCCTATCGCAATATTGCGGTAAATCGCCATTAGATCAAAATTTTACCTCGAATGGCATGACCTGAAGATCTGAAAATTACGCCTTCGATGTAATTTGACCCAAGGAATCGATTGCGACCACTTTTGAGCAAATTGGACTTTAACCCGCGCCGCGCTGGGGGGGGGGGGGGTAAATTTTACCCCCCCCCCCTCCCGAATTTTCGCTATAGCTTCAAAAGTGCACTGTATATTAACGCGAAACTTTCAGTACCTCATCCGGCATCGATTTAACGTCTTCCTAGAAATTTTGAAGAACATCGGTGGAGAAGGTTTTGAGCAAATAACGTTTTAGTGACGTCATGTCACGCCATTTTCGGTCCAAAATGGACGAAAGTTTGATCGATGATAGAACAGCGAGTATTGAAGAAAATTGCAAACCAAAAACGCCAAAAGGAAGGAAATGACATTCTCTACAACCTGGCCATCTCGGATTGGTAGAATGTTGGTTTTCTGACCCCAAAATGTTTTTACAAAAATTGTTTATATTTTTCAAAGTTTACAAAATCAAAAATGTTAAGATTAAAAAAAAACGGACTATATGTCAGAGAACCACCTCTAATGAGTGACTGCCAAATCGCAAAGAAATAAGTTTATTTTTGACCACCAAATGACTAATAAAGTGTTCAATTTGATGGACGCATTTTTTCCAATCGCATATTTGGACACTTTTAGACATCGTACACAAAAACAAATTGCAACATTGGATTGCTGTGACAAAGCTGGACCGTAAACATATGTCGTTTATTGCAAATGTTGGATTTCAAAATTTGACTCTTTTTGCCTGATATTGACCTGACCTTGAAGTCAAATGTCAAAATAACCATTACTATTGGATTCTACGTCTGAAATCACCCATGAGACATGTGTCACATGGGTTTCATATTACTTTTGAACATTCTGACCTTTTGTGACCTGACGACAAGACTTTCACCTGTACTTAGTACGAGATTCATACTCAACCAGCACCTTCTCCTTATATTTAGAAGTGTTTTGGCAGAGTTTCGGCGCGCTGCTGTTGATAATCCGGTCTCTGCAGCTAATAATCCGAAACAGATGGTTTTGTCCTTTGACCTGACCCTGACCTGATATGTGACATTTTAAAGATAATTTCAAGGATTCCTTAGAATCTTGCCGTCGAGAGCTTTCGATCGCCGCCTAGCGCGTCTCGCTGCAATTATTGGTTCGGAAGATAAGAGGAGGGTAAAATTTACCCCCCCCCCCCAGCGCGGCGCGTTCGGCTGGAGACCCCAGCGCGGCGTGGGTTAACTTTAGGCTCTAGCGCGTGTCAACACTTTGACCTGAACTCTGACCTGGAAGGTCAACCGCTATCGCAAAATGGACCTCATTATACTGCTGTTCCTACAGATGCCTTACAATGAACCTTTAATACACTATTAGAGAGACCAGTATACTCAGGCCAATATTTTCCCACACATACAAATATACAGTAGCAGAGTAGGAATAAGCAGCTGAAGAAGGAAATAACATATATTGCTGTAGTCGGTAATCGGTATTGGCTATAGTACTATTGGCTACAAATTAAACCCTTAAAATACCTATCGCGACAAGATGTCAGCATGCAATAAGACCAAGTCCCTCCAGGGCGAGGGCTCTGGTGATACCTTACAATTGCCTTATTATACTTCATGCCTGAAAGAACTAGCTTAGATCAGGACATTCTTTCAGGCCAGCATTAGCATTATGACTCTAAGAAAAGAGTTCGCCCCACAGCTCTGTGATCACTAAAGAGCGCTTTCGTATCGATAGTTCTCGAAGGCCGTCTGAGGACCCTATTCACACCAGCACAGGCCCCCAGGCCCGGCAAGGGCCCTTTTGCCAAGTTCCCCCCCCCCCCCCCCTTCCCCCAAAGGTCACCCCCTAAGGGATCCAGTTTACACTAGATAAAATGGGATTCCCTCAAGCTTTAACATTACGTGTCTGTGGGCGTTGCATGGAAAGAATCGAGTTAGAAATATCTTCGACTGCACCCTCCCCCCCCCCTTCGGGAGGTGAAAAGGTACTGTGGCCCCTCCCTGAGAAAATACTGGCTTCGTGCCTGGTTGCGATGCTTAATTTTATTTAGTAAGCAAAGGGTCATTTTGCTGGCAAGGGCCCTTTTGCCAAGTTGCCCCCCCCCCAAAGGTGAAGGCTGCGACCGCCCCTGAACAGTATTTTTGGTTTTCCAATTTCCACCTACTCCCCATAGGCGCTGAGTTCAAGGGGAAAGGCGTCTTGCCCAGAGGGGTGGGCAAGACGCCCAATCCTTTTGCAGGCAATTTGGAAATCATCTACAAAATTGTTAAATGAAGAAGGTAGAAATAGACAATGCAGAATGCAAGACAACTCTTCAAACTTAATGAAGAAGGTAGAAGGTAGAATTACCAATATTTTGCTAGTCGCCAGGGCATTTGGGTAATAATTCAGTAATTCACCACCCCAGTTTATGGTGTTCTTGAGGTCCCCAATAGAAGAAGAGTAGTCAGCTGACAGTAATATTACGACAGACTGAAATGTGGGTTATCTGTTTACAAGATGGTCTGGGCGGGGGGGGGGGAGCCCCCCCCCCCCCTCCCCAGTAGGTTATGCAGTGCAGCGTGTGAATGTGAGCGGAGCGTTCTAAACATGGGTCCCTGGGACCATAATTGTTGTAAAGGTCAATTAGGTCAGGTTCAATTATATATAGTTTTTGGCGACGTCATAGCTTTGGTATTACTGGTACAGTTTACTGTCTGTCGTAAAAATACTCAATTCTTCTATAAGGGACCTCAAGAACAACATTAACTGGAGAGGTGAATTACTGAACTTACCGGGTCCACAGCGATATTGAAATTGAAACTGCATGTTTAAAACAAGCCATGCACAATGATGATAAATCAATGCCTACACGACAATTAATTCTGGGGTTAGGCGTTTTGTCCATTGTGGTGTTTTGTTCAATGGTCTTCCACCAGACCTTAGGGACCTCAGAATGGCGCCTTTCAAGCGCAGACTTAAGCAGCTGCTGCTCTCTGAGTCGGTGTAGTGCGTACTGTATGGCGTGTAACGTGGTGGTGCTCGGCGGCGCACTTGCTTATCATGAATGCTTGTTGTATGTATGTGTTTTACCTCAAGTCCCATATCTTGATGCTCTTGCCTTTTAATATGACGTGGACGCAGAATAGCTACTGTACTGTGGATGTTGTCTGATTTAATACATCTACATATATATGACTGCTGAAAGAATTGACAAAACTTAAATAATTGCATTGTAAATACATTCAACTAACTAAACAGAAGATGGAACTTACAGCGAGACGCAGACCAATACCGCCGTCGGTGACGAATAGTATATCCAAGATTACTGTACTAATAGTATTTCCATATTGATATAGGTCCTTGACAAATACCACGGGAGCAAAGGCCGCACAAATATGTACATATATTTTTTCCTTTTTTCACATTCAGACTGGTTATATTTATTTACACATCAAGTAATAAGAAGTTGGACAAATTCGTCTTGCGTCTTAATATCAAGGTAAATAGAATACTCTATTTGCTAATGCAGTGTATAATTGTTCATCGGAACACGAACGCCATACTTGCCGCGGATATCGTGCATCCATATATCGTATATTATTCCAAATCTGGTAGTGACCATTTTTTGGTATGTTTTTTAGTCTTTATAGTATATTTATAGTATATACTAAAACAAACTGTGGAGTACCCAGTGTATAGTGCCCTGGGGAAACCTGAGCAGGAGGCGGCTGTCAGCTCTCGCCGAAGAGGTAGCCGGACTACGCGTCGGGAAGGCCCGCCACCTGTACCCGTTCCAGAAAGGTACCCTGGTGACTGTACAGTCGGTTCGTGGTCTCCTGGCCGACCTCCAAAAGAAGTTCGGTGAGGCTACCTATCTTCTCACTCGCCACCTGACCCAGGACCGTCTGGAGGGGTTCTTCGGTCTGGTTCGTGGTTGTGGAGGTTCCAACCCAAAGTCAACCCCGACGGAGGCCAAGTCGCGTCTCCGGCTGCTGACCATCCTCATGCTGGCGCAGCGTGGAGTCAGCCCCCTGTGCAAGGACGTCAAGGGCACCGAAGCTGCAGCCAGGTCCGACACCGAACTGATGGACGCTCCACTAGCCGAGCAAATGACGGAGCTCTGCCTGGAATGTGACGGCGGCGACAAAAACCCGCTACCCGAAGGCATTGAGGATCTGGTGCCGGACATCGCCAGGGAAGCCGAGCCGGCGGTGGACAGCGAGGCAGTAGCCGAGATAGAGGCTCTGCTAGCTCAGGCGGAGCATGGTCCTGCCCAGCCTCCCTGCGACTTCCTGCGCCGTCGACGCAGAGACCGATGTCAGTGCTTCAGACAGCGCCATGGCCCACGTGGCGGGTTTCGTGGCTCGAAAGCGAGGACCCTCCCTTGGCGTTCCGTCAGCGTTTGCGGAGCATGTCCCCGTTGAGGCCCTGTGGAGCCGCCTCAGGAGCGTCGGGGGCCTGACAATGCCACCCAAGCGTTCTTTGACGAGTACAAACAGATGGAGGCAGAGTTCTGCTCACACCACGCTATGCACCCCGACGGGCTGAGCCGCCAGCCTGGCGTCATCAGCGAGCTCGTCCGGGTGCTGGGTGACAAGCATCCCAACCTGAGCCGGGAGGTCATCAAGGCATTCGTACGTGTGCGGACATTCATCCGTCTTCGCCATGTAAATGCGGGCCGGCGGCTAGAGTCACTGGCAAAGAGAGAAAAGCGCAAGAAAAGGCATTTTGCGCAGTGAGTAGCGTGCTTGGACTCCTGAGAGTCTAGAGTCGTCTCAAGTGCCAGTTGGTTGAGTCTGAGTTGAGTCAATTATGTGTATAAACTTGTTCAGTCAGAGTCGTTATTGAGTCAACTATCATTATGAGAGTTAAGGTTTGAGTAGATTTTTTGAAAGCTAAATATGGCCAACAATACAGCTGAGCATGTGAGCGTGTGAGCTGTTAGTGAGCGTGTGAGCTGTTAGTGAGCGTGTGAGCTGTTAGTGAGCGTGTGAGCTGTTAGTGAGCGTGTGAGCTGTTAGTGAGCGTGTGAGCTGTTAGTGAGCGTGTGAGCTGTTAGTGGGCGTGTGAGCTGTTAGTGGGCGTGTGAGCTGTTAGTGGGCGTGTGAGCTGTTAGTGAGCGTGTGAGCTGTAAGTGAGCGTGTGAGCACTGAGCATGTTAGCTGAGCGTGTGAGCTGAGCGAGTGTGGCTCTGTGCATCGTCGCTCGGGACGGCTAGCTGGAGTACTGGCCAGCCCCCGGTCGTCTTCTTATGGGACTCCTCTGGGTGCCGTCGCGACTATATGAAACCGGCTGTCCTCTCTGATCTTAGTTTTCGTGAGTACGTCAAGTAAATGCCTACATGTATGGATACAACTGCACTGCATCGCTGTAATCATAAAGTGGTTGGCACTTTATAATATAGTTAGCTGAAGGCTCAGGTGCGTGTTCCTATCTTAACTCACGCTAAGCCGGTTCCCGGCACTGCTTCACTGGGCCAAAAGAAGACTCCCTTCCTGAAGACTTGAAGACTCCGCTCCCCGTCCTTGATCTCTGGCCTCTGCTCCCTTATGGGGTATATGGGGCGACGCGACTCGACGAGACAAAGACAGTGGTGTCATTTGCACGTCTCTATCTTTATTCTGTCAATAGTTATTGGCAAACAACTGTTGGTGACCTGAAATGACCTCAGCTGACCTTTCAGAGGTCACAGCAACAATCGATCGGTCGGTCATCAATAATAAGCTAAAATAATATGATTCTGAAATAATTGGCCTGATCTAATGCATATTCTCTGAATAGGAAGCATTTGTATATTTTCCCATTGACTTATCATGGGAGGCCACGAAATTGACCTGACTTTAGGTCACCGATACAACAAATCCGAGATAAACGAATTGTAGGTACATATGGCCTTATGTAATCCTGAAAGTGTAAAATCTCTCGGTCAAATACTGTGGCTTTGGCACGACCGCAAACATTTTGGGAGATAGGATCACTTGACGTGACCTGGTGACCTGACCTGAGATGACCTGCAGTTAAAACTTTTACAAAATGTGGGTAATTGATGTCCGAATAGCTGTGCCAAATTTGGTGGCGCTGCGCAGCGCCGTTTTCTCGCTATTCCCGGAAACTCCGGGGTGGTGGGGGGTCAAAATGACCCCCCACACCACCAGGGCGAGGGCTTACATGCATACCTTTGGCCAATATTTAGGCGCATTTCAGGCACTCTTTAGGCTTAAAGGGAATAGGTCACCTTGAAAGTTGTCTCGAAGTTCAACCATACGGTGCATCTGAGCTCAAAACTACGAATATGACTTTGGTTTGGAAAACTGATGGATATATGTGGAGAAAGAAGTAAGTTTCTCTTTCTATTTCACGATAAATCGTACGATAGCAGCAGGCGTTACCGCTCCCCCCGCTCCGCCTGACGCCAAGTACAGTCTCTGACAAGATGCTGCCGCGGCGCCCGAGCGGCTGAGCGGATATTAACGAGGCGTCGTGACCAGAGACTACGTGCCAGAGAGTGTACCTGCCTCCGGCAGCGAGCGGCGAGCGAAAGGAACTGATCGTAGCCCGGAACAGCGGAATTGAAACCTGGCCCACTAGTCCTGTGTCGAAATTACTTAACGTAGGGAGGGTAATTCTTTCACCACAACCAATTTTAGATCTGCTCGACAAATCTGCTATCTCAGTCCAAAACTCCATGTTAAAGGTGAACTATTCCCTTTAAAAGTGGGCATTCTCAGAAACAGAATAAATGAACTTAACAGCTGTGCCAAAAACACATTCTATTTACCACCCGGTGACCGAAACTTTGAGGTCATAAGTTGGGTCAGTTTACGTGTTAATTCAATGGTGAAGGGAAAACTTCAAGCCCACGCTACGTCATGTCCACGTGATGCTACCACTTCCTCTCCGTTGGGGGCCGGGTGCTACCGCATACCAAGCAGAATGTAGCCACCAACAATGTTATGTGAGGTGCGTGTGAATGGGAATTTGTGAAAAACACGGTGGGTGTTGAAGAGCCTACGCGGTGTTTGCTGCGTCTCGCCTGAATGACCCATCCTGGCTAACCCGAGACCGGCCCTTGCAGCTTTTGCGGGGTCGGTCGGCTGGCCGGGGTGTGGGGCGTCAACCATTGGTTGAAGGCTCACACGCTCGGTCTGTGGCCAGGGGCATCGTCTCGTGGATTTGCCGTGTGTGGCAATCACGAGGCGGTGAGGCGGGGCGCAGGCAGTCTGGAGCAGCCCCCACCAGTAACAGTTGGCAGCACTCGGGCGTTTGGGCGTTAAAAATCTACTACACCATAGGGTTCCCATGTTAAATCGATGATTTTCAGACGAGGCTGACTCGTAACCTATGGAACATATTTTAAATCAGACTTCTGGAAAAGATAGCTACAAGCCTTGGCTACAACGTTTATCTTTACCAATTTTCGATTTTTCAA
>JAXIVJ010015393.1:0-22500 GCA_036785665.1 Chirona hameri | reverse complement strand
CAGCGCCGAATCCGCCGGAACAAGGACGATATTCAGCGGTATCGACGCGATTTTCCGAGGCGGAATGTCGCAGTATATCGCGCGCCGAATGGCCTAGTGTGCGGCCGCCTAAGACTATGCCAATGTGTACCCAAGGGCGTAGGCAGGGGGCATGGGGGTCAGCCCCCCCCCCCTCCCTGGAGGCTAGGGGGCCCCTCTGGCGACCGAGCGAGGGCCCCCTGGGGCCGAAGGCCCAGTGTTTTTGATGGTGTCAGGCGCCCGCAAAACGCCTTACGTCGCATAAAAGAAGGGCCACGAACCGAGAGAAAATATCGTAACACGAATCAATAACAACACTTGCTTGTCTGTTAAAGGCATGTATATGTAAATACGTAAAAGGGGTCCCAGCCAGTGTGGATAGGGCCCCTTACCAGCTTTTAAAGGGCCCTACCGATCTACAGAGGGCCCCTGTCGGCATTTAGAGGGCCCCTTCCGGTTGTAGAGGGCCCTCTGCCCGCCTTTAGAGGGCCCTTCCAGCATGTAGAGGGCCTGCCAATCTGCAGAGGGCCCCCTGTCGGCATTTTGATGGCCCCTTCCGGATGTAGCGGGCCGGCCTTTATAGGGCCCTGCTAATCTGTAGAGGGTCCCTGCCGATCTGAAGAGGGCCCTCTGCTGGTCTTTAGAGGGCCCTGCCGAGATCGCGCTGCCAATCGTTTTGTTTGGATCAGGATTAGTCGAAGGACAATTTGGCAATCACGGATTTTCGATTTTTGTTGTTGTTGTTTTTGTCCCGTGACCTCGTGACCTACTTTTTGCGCCGTGACCTTGACCTGTTGGAAACTGAAATTAACATTTTCGTGTGATGACGATTTGAGCTTCATTGATCTACTTTCGTATAGAAAAATACAAAAGTGGGGTTTGACCTGTACAACCTACTTTTGGAGACTTCCACAACCATTTTTTTTCTTCAAATTTGCCATCCGACCATTTTTAATTTTCTTGAAAAGTTGTGCACTGGGGGGGGGGGGGTTCAAGGACGGTGAATTAATTGGTAGTGACAACAACAACACAACAAAAAAAAACAGATAAGGCCTTCCGAAAATTTCCCAAGTTCACTGTGCAGGCCTAATTTTGACAAACTCCGAGACTAAGGAAGCGATTTCGATTTTGTTTCTATTGTTTGGATCGGGTAGTCAAAGAACAATTTGGCAATCTCGGATTTTCTATTTTAATTTTGTCACGTGACCTCCTGGCCTACATTTTGCGCCGTGACCTTGACCTGTTGGAAACTGAAATTATGTTTGTTTTCGTCTGATGACGATTTGCGTTCCATTGAAATGTCCTTTCGTATAAAAATATGAAAAGTAGGGCTCGACCTGTAAAAGCTACTTTTGAGACTTGCAATGCACACAATACGCTGTTTGGGTACGTTACGTTGTATTCGCCTGGCAGGTCATATGGCGACCTGATGTCGGTGTAACAGGCACCAACCGAGAGGTTTCGTCGTCAGGAGTCACTTTCATGGACTTTGTTTCGAAAGCGTATGTCAAGTAGATGCGAAGTTATCGACAGACAGGTGCCCAAACAGCGTATTATGTCAGCATTGCAAGACTCAAAAATGATTTTTACAGTTTGAACCCCACTTCTTCTTTTTTATACGAAAGAATATCAATGAAGCTCAAATCTTCATCAGACGGAAATTTTAATTTCAGTTTCCAACAGGTCAAGATCACGGCGCAAAAAATAGGTCACCAAATCACGTGACAAAAAACAAACAAACAAAATCGAAACTCCGTGATTGCCAAATTTCTCTTCGACTAATCCTGATCCCAACAAAAAAAGTTTATCAAAATCGTTTTTTAGTCTCGTAATCGTCCAAATTAGGCCTGCGTAGTGAACTTGGAAAATATGGAAAGCCGTATCTTGGAAAATGTATTTTTTGGGATTTGTTTTGGGTCACCACCAATGAATTCCCCCCTTGAAACCCCCAGTGCACAACTTTTCAAGAAAATGAAAAATGGTCGGACGGCAATTGTTTTTTTGGTTGTGTTACTGAGTTTTTTGTTGTTGTCTCCCCATGTAAAAAATCGTATTTTCGAAGAACGATTTATCCGCCACTGTACCAGGACAAAAATCACAACCTGCCGGATCGGTTTGGGGGGGGGGGCAAAAGCATACGTTTGCCTACCGACATTTCGTGGGGGGGGGGGGCAATTGCCCATTTTGCCCAAGCGTAGATCCGCCACTGTTTGTCCCAGGGACGCGCAATTTACTTTTTACATCTCCATTCATGATTCAGCTGAATGTTCCTAAAACTATGCATACTAGGGTATAACCACGGTAAAACTATTGAATGTGTTACTTATTATTAGGACACAGTCATTGCACATGTGTGCATAGGCGTAAGTAACCACCTTCCGAAAGTAGGTGGGGACGGAGGCACTTTGAAGTCGATTCTTTCCATGCAACGCCCATAGGCGTAATGTAAAATCCGAAAATGTTACTGGGGACTGATCCCCAGGGACCCCAGTGGCGGTTACGCGCCTGCATGTGTGCTCCCGTACTGTTTCATATTTCAAACCTGTTTTAGCTTTACCAGAGCGCGCCCGCTCGATCATCGCCCAAAAAGGCGTTTTATTGGTATAATATTGTGGCCTAAATCTGAGGAGATATAATTTCGCGCCATGTTTCTTTTTGTTTGGGGGGGTGCTTTGCCCGAGGGGGCGCCCTGGTTTTCTTTGCCCCCCCCCCCCCCCCCCCCCCGCCATCCGAAAATATCTTCCGCCGCCACTGTGCCCAAGTTACACTGCCCTGGTTGCCCCCCCCCCCCCCTGGATCTGCTAGTGGTCACCCGGGTCATTACTCTCTCGATCGCTACGCCCTCTGCTCTAGTCGCGCGCGTTGGCCACGCGCCGCCATGCACTCTCCCAGGGGCTCGGTTGCGGCACAAACTCCACACGCCGACACTGAATAACCAGATCCACACAAGTACCTCTATAACGCACAATTCACAAATATTTTACACCCGCCGCCAACGTTACACCGCCAATACGCACCGTGAACTACTGAGATGCCGTCTACCTTGGTAGACTGTCCCGCAACACACAGGTGTCCGCAACACCTCCGCTGTACAGCCTTGAGCCTACTATTTCAGGCGTTATACCTAGGGACATCTACTGACCAAAGCTCAAAGCTTTATATCGACCGCCAGATGTCTCCGTCGGCGGCGCGATTCTGCCTGGTAGAACAGGGTAGAATACGGTAGGTTTAGGTCTGCTGAGTTTGGGCAGAGCGTATGTTGGGCAAAACGTCGTTGGGCACAACGTCCTTGGGCAGTATAAGCCTTAGGCAAAAAGCCGTTGGGTAGAATGTCCTTGGGCAGTGTGAGCCTTGGGCAAAAATCCGTTGGGCAGAAAACGAGATATATTTAATACAATTGTGTCTGTATTCGAATGAAAATAATATCTAAAGTTCATTAGTACGTCAATTTTATTGGAAAAATGCTTATAAACACCATGTAACGATATATCACAATTAGTCAGCTGTAACAGAGTTTGCATTCAGGCCGGAAATTTCGAAGCACCAGGCCGCCGCCGGGCCGGCCGGCCAGCCAGCGGCGGCGGCCGGCCGGCCCCGCGGTGATACAGTCTCTGGCAAGGCGTCGCAGCCAAGGTTACTTTACTATTAGCGGTTCTCACCAACTTGCGGCCGGCGCGGCGGCGGCGGTGTACAGCCCCTGACAGCGGACCCCCGATCCGGCGCGCCGTGTGGTCGGAACATGCCTCCACTCGACCAAGAATTGTGAACGATTGGAGTGTCTCAGGTAAAATCAGAGGCCAGTCCAGGAATCTTGAAGAAACGAGCTTCCCATTGAGCATAAATACTTGTATCCATCTCTCTTAGATAACAAATTAAAGGGGTAACTACCAAGCCTCTTTGCAACTGGAGCGGGATTCTACTGCCATGGTGATGTCACGGCTACCAAACAAATTACGCCCCCTTCGTCTTGTACTGTTCTTGTACGGCCTTGGAAAAAGCGACAGAAGCTGAATAAGCAACCCACGGGGGCGCCAACCTCTGACGTCACGCGCAAATTCCAATCAGCTGTTGTACGGTTAAACTATTTATCGGATTGAGCGCGCCGCCGCAGTAGAGCTGCAAATTTAGTGGACACCCAGGCCACCGAGTGGCGGTATTTAACGACCTGAGTACTATTGTTGATTATAATAGCTAAAGAAGCATTATTCAAACTATGTTGTTAAATTATTTTTTTTGGCTTGTACTAGCATTTCTTTCTGTGAAAAAAGTCAACAAGTGCAAATAACTTCTTACCAAAAAAAATACTATTTATTATATAGTATTGATTTATCTCATGAGTCATGTCATACTCATGAGTCATGTCATACTCATGAGTCATGTCATACTCATGAGTCATGTCATACTCATGAGTCATGTCATACTCATGAGTCATGTCATACTCATGAGTCATGTCATACTCATGAGTCATGTCATACTCATGAGTCATGTCATACTCATGAGTCACGCCATACTCATGAGTCATGTCATACTCATGAGTCATGCTCATGAGTATGCACGCACGGATTATATGAAACCGTCCTTGCTTTCGAGTCTGTAGTCTCTATTCATATTTAGTCCCTTTTACCTTTTACGAAATTATTTTGATACTTTCGTTGCAATACATATCAAAGCAGGAATGCCACAGTGGAATGTCCAGCCACTGTACCTACCATTTTGTTTAAGTTTGACATCTGAATGGGCCCGTATTACTGCGCAGGGGCGGATCCAGGGGGAGGGCACAGGGGGCACGTGCCCCTCCCGAAACATCTGAGGAGGGCCCTTTTCGGTGCGCGTAGCGCGCCGAAAAGGGCCGACGATACCGCGCGAAGCGCGGTAGAAAAGGGCCTCTGTAGAAAAGGGCCGACGATACCGCGCGAAGCGCGGTATCATGGGCTCTCTAAGAGACCACGCAAAGTGGTCTTTAGAGAGTGTAGAGCACTTCAGAGGTCCTAAGAGCCAACAGGGCCCTCTCTGAAAGACCAGAGGGCCCCATGGAAGTTCAAAGGGCCCCTGTCCAGGTCAGAGGGATCCTGGCTAGACCGAAAGGGCCCCTGGGCGAGTCAGAAGAGCCCTGCACATGCCGAATGGCCCCTAGACAGCATAGAGGGCCCCTGGGCAGGCCGGAGGGCCCCTGGGCATGTCGGCAGGGCGACAAAGCAACCAGCGCAGTCCCTTTCAGGTCGAAAGGGTCCCTAAGCAGGCTGGAGTGTCCCTGGACAGACCAGAGGGCCCCTGGGAAGTTCAAAGGTCCCATGTGCAGGTCAGAGGGTCTGCTGGGCCCTTTCAATGATCGGGAATAGGGCCCTTTCAACGCTCGGGAGAGCCCTTTCAGTGGGTTTGAAAAACACCCAAAACTCACACTCTCACACTATAGAACATTGTTTGGACGCCTTGATTATTTAGTTGCTAGGATTTGTTTTTCTCGTCAGATGTGACTCTGACTCGTAAGAAGATGAATCGACTCAACTTTGACTTGAGCAGCATCCAGGCGACTCAACTTTGACTCAAGCGACATCCATGTGACTCAACTCTGACTCAAGTTGCGTCCCTATTTTTCTTAAGCGACTCGACTCTGATTCAAGTTGAGTTGAGTCAGTTTTGAGTCAAATTTGACTCACCGACTCGGAGTCAAGCACAACCCTGGACACTACATTAGTCAGAAATAGCCCTTGACGGACCTGAAAAGGGCCTGCGCCTGTTTGAGAGGATCCTTTCCAGGCCTCAGATGGTCCTAAGCCGGTCTGAGAGGGCCTTTACTAGGCGACAGAGGACCCTATACCGGACACCAGGCGAGCCATTTGGGCCCGCCTGAGCCAGAGGCCTGGTCTGAGCCCTTTCAGGCCTGGCAATGGCTCTCTCAAACGGACGGAGGGCCATTCAAGTCTGGCAATGGCTCTCTCAGGCTTAGACAGGGCCCCTCAGGCCCATCGATAGTACACTCAAAGAGACTGAGGGACTTCTCTTACCGACCTTAGGGCCCTCTCACACCGGCACAGGACCCTCTCAGCACGACCGAGGGCCCTTTCAAACCTACCAGTGATCCTCCAGACCAGCATAGGGCGCTCTCAAGTCTTGCAAGGGCCCTACAAGACTGACAGGGTGAGGGGCGTCACCGACGGGGGGTCGGGAAGGAGAGGGTCCGGACATCAACTCTCAGAAGGTGGGGGGTCGACCGCCCCCCCCCCCCCGAACGCACACACTTTTTTTCGGGGAAAGTTAACAATTTATCGTAAAAATTGCCTTTGCAACAGTCAAAATCCCGCTATTATTCCAAAGTTTAAAAACGGGAAAATTTCGCGACGCTTCGCGGCATGACACAAGTTTCGCAATTGCTTATACAAATTTGGAAATGGGAAAATTAATTCCATTAAATGTCTGGCAGAGGCTATTGGCGGCAATTGCTGACCCCAGGTCCCACTCTCTTCATAAAATATTAACTTGTAACCCTATTTGTAACAGGCTCCTGGCTACTCCTATTTGTAACAGGGGGGGGGGGGGGACGGATTTTGCCCCCAGGAGATCTCGAGATCTACCCATCCGATTTTCAAAAATCAAACGGCGTTTGGTTCCCCTCATCACGATCTACATTTCTAAAACAAAATCGACATTTTTGATAGGGGGCAACAGGGGGGCAACAACTACACATTTTAGTGTTATATATCATCCAACACAGCTGTCATGTTTATCAACCGATTGTAACACAACCAATCTGGGAATCGATAGATTGAAATGGAGATTTATGATTTATATATGGCGATCACTTTGGAAAATTCAAAAATCATAGGCGTGTGCAGGTCACTCAATATGTTCACTTAGATATAGAAGGCTAAGAGGAGATCTAATTGTAGTCTTCAAATTTGTAAATAGTCAGCATTCTGGATATTTAAAGGGTATGTTTGAGTTCAATAGGGAAAATCGAGGTAGAGGTCATCAGCATAAACTCATTATGAAACAAAGTAGGACTAGGCTACGACAGTCATTTTTCAGTAGAAGGGTTGTAGGACATTGGAATATGCTACCAGGGGATGTCGCTGATGCAGTGACACTTGCTTCCTTCAAAATTAGATTAGATAAATACTTTACAGAGAAGGGATTAGTTCATAAATACTCGTGGGATTAGCCTTCTTTTATGCAGGTAGAGTAAGGTGATTTGAAGGGGCGAGACTGGTGGAGGGGGTGCAACCTCGGATGGGCCCAAGAGGCTCTTTGTTGCACTTTTCTTTTATGTCTTTATGTCTTAATATGGGGGTGAAGTAAATGCGGAATAAAACTATTTTTGTATGTTTTTTTTAATAAATGATATGGTATGTTATTGTGCCATTAGAAAACACAGTTATAAATCATATTTTTCGCCATAGGCGGTACCAGGTTAGTGAAAAAGGGAGGTCAAATAGGAAAAATATTAACCGCAGGCATGTTGCTACCCAGCACTATAAATATGTTACTGATCGTAGATAGTTCCATTTTGCATGTTGTACTTCATCATGGCGCATCCAGGATCCAACTGGAGAGGCGCAAGACTTTTTGATAAGTATATTATCCGCTATTATGATACTAACTAGTCAACAGTGACTATTTCACTTACAACTTCAATTAACATTGCTTATCCCTTTTTACCCTACCTGGACTCGCCTATTATCTCATAATCGTTCGTAGGGTACCCTGTGACGCGTTTCATCCGAAAACTGCAGTATGTTATGCCATTGTAGGCCCATGCATCTTAGTTTCCTTGCAATAATATGACCCCCTTTCTTCCATTCCTGAGCGCGCCTCTGCAACACAAATGATTGTATTCCCTCTCCTGGCCTCATATGTGCATATATCATTATAAGTTAACCGTTTATTGCGCCGTAATCGCTGGCATATCGTCATCACCATGCCAGTCACCCCCCTTTTCATGTGCCTGAACACGCCCATGCAACTCTATATGTAATAAATTATTAAAATAATGGAAGGAGAAGCTATCTTTTACATCCTGATAGCTATAAATGCTCCTTACATCGCTCTATTTACTTCCCGCAGAGCATTGAATACTTCCTGGACCCCCCCCCCCCCCTTCAAGCCCCTGAAACCGCCTCTGCCATGCAATTTTTATGATATTTCATTAACATCAACTAATTTTCACTTGTTGCAATCACCGTAAACCGATGTAACTCCTTCACACTTGAGGTAGTTAGGAAGAAACCGTGAAGATCGCATTTCCGTATTATCGCCAAATATCGCCGCCGAACCCTCCCAAAACCGTGCCCTGGAACCGCCTCTGTTCAGATTAAGAACTCTAAATTTTGACTCCAAATGCGGAATTCAATTCTAGGAAAATTCCAAAAATGTCATGTGCCTGCTCCCAGCCGTTCTGGAGATATCTGCGAAAAACATGAGGGGGGAGGGGGGGCGGAATCCCCCCCCCCCCCCCCCCCCTGTTACAAATAGGGTTAAGCGGGATACATGTTTAGCTAGTCTGCCGAGTTCCGAAAAGGGGACGCGAACGCAGAGACACGGGCATCGGCACCCGCGGAAGCTGCTCCAGCGGTGCCCAACTTGCTGGACCTGGAAGAGCTAATAGTGGGGGCCAAGCCAGGACCATCTTTTCAAGCCATCTTCCCTCAGGCTCCTACAGATCCACAGGGACCATTTATGCGCGGAAAAGTCGTTTTGCTTCTTGCTGCTTCGAAACCATTTGCACTGTTACCAGTTGTTTGTTACACTTCGGTACATATGCATATACAGTTATTATTATCATATATACTATTGAGCGCTGACTGCCACCGGTCATCGTGATTTACTATCCGAGGCTAGCTAATGTATATGAAAAACCACCTTCATTTCAATATTTTGCATCATACCGAGATATGCAACCAGGAAAAGGGGTTACTTGAGGCTTGGCTCCACTCACGGTCTGGTTCGAATATTACAATTTCGTTTTCCACGACCTAAAATGCAATTTTTCACGCCGCTTCGCGGCGTCACATCGGTGGCCAGGGGCTCCGCCACAGGGGGGACGGGGGGACATGTCCCCCCAAACATTTTCTGATTTTAACATTACGCCCATGGACGTTGCATGGCAAGAATCGACTTCAGAATGCCTCCGTCCCCCCCCCCCCCCAACTTTCGGAAGGTGGCGGCGCCCTTGTCGGTGGCCATCATCATAACGAAGCCATAGTCATCGTCTTCGGTTCGTCGTAACGCTTAATTGAATTAATACAATGTTAGCTTCTTATCCTCTACAAGGTCCATCGCCCTGTAATTCTGGGTTCTATCAGGCCAACCTGTAATAATTTTTCTGCGCTCGGCGGCGCTAAATAACAAGTACCTACTGTAACATGAAAATCCACTGACATTACAAATGTTGCAAAGGCTTAAATACACGCAGAACAAATGTGGTTACATTTTTTCTCTCTCATTTCAGCCGACCCCCCACTTAAAAATTGTCGGCGACGCCCCTGCATAGGGCACTCTCAGGCCTGTCCTGACGATGGCCCTCTTAGGCTTGTCAAGGGCTTTCTCCTACCTGAAAATACACTCAGACCGACTGGAGGCCCTTTCAGACTCGCAAAAACGCCCAGGGCCCTTTTCAGCTCGAGGGCCCCTTGAAGTATGATGTGCCCCTCCTGAAAAGTTTCCCTGGATCCGCCCCTGTTACTGCGACGAAAGTCCTATTCCACCCGCAGTCTCCGAACAGTCTTCATAATTAGATTGCACCTTTTGCAATATTCTCATTTCTCTCCAAGCACATACTTTAGTTTGGCCTTCGCTGATGCAACCAGTTAGCGTGTCACTTCCCGGTTAGAAAGGTCCTGCTTTTCCTGCAGAAGTTTCTACCGTCTGGGAATGGTGCAAAGAATCCAGATAATTTCGCCGTTGCCGTATATTTCCATCATGCGTCGGCGAGAGGTCATCGACATCATATTTTGTTTTGCCAAAGATACGCACGCCAGTAAAGAAAAGGGACAATAAATAACCAGCATAGGAAGTAGGAACATAATCAGAACATACTATCTTATACTGGCATATGGTAACAGTAACATGCCTACTACATATCAAGCATTTACATGCCGCATCATCGCCTATTTCAACTATTTGTCACCTATTTAATTTGCCACCTATCCTAATAATCACTTATGTCCTAATAAAACATACGCATATGCGCATACCCACACAAATGACGCAAACGAATATCAACCAAACGAAACGAAACGAATGACCGATATCGGTGATAAGTCGCCGCTATTCAGACGTTGGAACCGTGAGTGACAAATACATCAGCAGCTTTTACGAAGCATAAATACACGTGGAAACATCGAGTCGATTGCTACATAACAATACAAGCACATGATGCGTGCCAGCACAAATACAAGCTCAAACATCTCGTCTCCAGCAATGCGCTCACGACAAGTAAAATTCAAGTTTGATAAATCACCGGATATGTCAATCTTTTTCAGACAGCATACCTCACCACTATCTGCAGCACACAATCTATTATTGCGCAAAGACAAACTACATGTCGCATACTACGCTTTGGATTTTTTGGGCACCTCAAATGCTCGGGTTATTGGCGATAGACTGTGTGTCTTGTAGACGACACAATGCTAGTGGCGGTGGCTGCCAGGGCCATCATCACGCTGTCGCTCCGCATGTGCTGCACCGGGCCGCCGCCGCCGCGGCCTGGTGACGGCCGGACACCGATGGCGGAACGCGCGATCCCATAAGCACGGTACCAGCATTGGGGCGAGCTTGCGGTGGCGCGCGCTCGCGCGGCTCTGGCCGCCGCACGGTGGACCATCTTGGTATTATCTTGTATCTTGGCATTGGCTTGGTGAGCCTCTTGAGCAGATGGTCGGTCTTGGCATCGGGCTGCTTATTGAACACAACGGCCAGCGCCTTGGCAGCGCGCGCCACCGTCAGCGGGCGCCGCTTCTTCAGCGCCAGCTTGGCGAGCATCACGGTGACGATGTCTTGCTGCGGCACAGTCACGCTGGGCCGGGCGGCGGCCAGCAGCGCCGTCAGCTGCGTGTGCTGCCACGGCGCCGCGTGGGAGAGCGGCACGCCGTGCCACCGCTCAACCAGCGTGCTCAGCACGTGATCGCCGTCTCCGTTAAGAAAGAAGACGTCCGCTCCACGATGTCAGTCACCGTGGCCAGCACGCGCTCGGTGGCGGTGGCCTCCTCGCGGCTGACGCGCACCTGCCGCACCAGTGGCAGGGTGGCGCGCGCCGCCTCCAGCCCGGTCACGCCGGCCGCCACCGCCGCCAGCTGCCGCTCAGCCTAGTTCTCCGGCGACACCGCACCTCTGTTGAGCTGGGTCAGCAGCGGCTGCACCAGAGCAGTCACCACGGCATTGGTGTGCTGGTCGGTGGCGGCCCCGATACAGGTGAGCGCCGCCGCCCGGACCGCGGCGTCCTCAGTCGTGTCCAGACCGGCCAGGTGCTCCGCCAGTGGTCCGCCTCCGCCTCGCCCACCAGCCAGGGGCAGGAGCTGAGCACGGAGAGCGCGGCCGTTTGCAGAGGCCGGTCTCCGCCGGCCACCTCGGCCAGCAGCACGGCAGCCAGCCGCGGCCGCAGCGGCTCCACAGCCGGCGACTCGTCCGCGCCGCCGTCCGCCAGCAGCCGGCCATGCGCGCTCAGCGTCTCCAGCCGCTCGGCGGCCGAGTCTCCGCGCCGGCCTCCAGCTAGCCAAGTAGGGCCGGCACCGCCTCACCCAGCACCAGCTCCCGGCCGCCGGCGCAGAGCACCACCAGCAGCGGCGCCGCGCCGGCCATCAGTCGGTCGCCGCCTCGCTGCGCCGCGTGGTGCAGACACTCGGCCAGCAGGGGGCGCGTCCACTGATCGGCCTGCGCCGGCACAGCCGCCACCAGCTGTAGCGCGCGCGGCTGCACCTCTGGATGTCGCGCCGCCAGACACTCCCGGGCCAGCGCCAGCCGCAGCGGCGCCAGGTGCGGCGCCAGTGTAGACGCCGCAGCAGCGCTGCAGCAGCGCCAGCGTCCAGCTTGGCCTGCGTCAGGTCCGAGTTGAGCTTCTCCAGCGCCAGCGGCAGGCAGAACTCTGAGAACTGTCCGGTGCCGGCCAGGCAGTCGTGCAGCGCGTCGGCCAGCATCTGTCGCGTGACGCCGTGCGAGCTGTCCGGCGGCGGCGTGAAGTTCACCCGGAAGTAGCAAGCCAGCAGCTCAACAGGTCCTCGGCCAGCGAACGAACATGTCCTCGGCCAGCGAACGAACATGTCCTCGGCAGGGTGGCGAGGCAGTTCGGCAGGTGGGTGCCTCACACTGCTGACCGGGCATACATGCGCATGCGCTTGGCGTTGCGCTCATTCACCCGGCACTCCCTCAGGCTGCCTTGCAGCCATTTCAGGCGGATGTGCGTCCGTGTGACGGCGTACTTTCGCACCACCCGAGGGTCGATGCGGGAGTACTCAAACGCCTCCACCTGCTCTAGCCACTGCAGTGACGGCACAGCCAGGCTCCTCGGTTCAGCCGCTCGATCCACCCAGAGCTCTTGGACTAGCTTGACCGGGAGCACACTGGCCGGACACAGTGCCAAGGCTGCTGTCCACGGAGCGACACTTGTACGCCAGGAAGCCAGCAACGTACGCCAGAGCTTCCCGGCCGAACTCCAGACTGGCCGCCACGGGGTGACCAGATGGCGGTCCTTGGTGGGTCTGCGCATCTTGCAGGAGCTGGCTGGACTGCAAGTCGTCGTCCGGATCATCCGTAACCGCCCCCTCGTCCCTGAGGTCCTTCAGGACGCTGGCGCTCAGGTACACAGGATTCTTCTCCTCCATGGCGATAGAGGCGCCGGAGGCCGATGGCTGGCTTCTTGAGCCGGCTGCCACTGCCGGTGACGCGCCCATCAGCAGCAGCCGGATGCACGTCTTCACCTCCACCGGCGTCGGGTCGGTGTTGGTCTCGGACATGCACCAGATCTGCGAAAACAATGCATACAAATCAGAAATATTGTGTCAAGCATGCAAATATTAGGACTCAGCAGTACCGTCTGTATACAACACAGGCATACAATGGAAGGACTGAATGAACTTGAACATGTTCAGTGCTAGC
Organism: Chirona hameri; assembly: GCA_036785665.1. Classification (NCBI taxonomy): domain Eukaryota; kingdom Metazoa; phylum Arthropoda; class Thecostraca; order Balanomorpha; family Balanidae; genus Chirona; species Chirona hameri. The sequence goes on along the minus strand of JAXIVJ010015393.1, from coordinate 9,396 downwards.
ACAAATAATTCAATTAGTGCATCACAATAGTGTGCAAATCATTAAAGTCTGAAATGCAACATTTTGAATAAAAAACATGTCTTGCCAACTATCACTGTCTTCTGTCCCATGTCGGCTGTCACTGTCCAATTGTTGGATGTTTAAAATGCCAGACTTCTACTATGTGGTGCAGAAGATGCTGACACAATTAAAGAGAATGTTTCACCTTTGTATTAGTTTTAATTGAGATAGCCAATATCTGGAGCTGTTATTGAAATGTCTAAATTACTCAGGTCATTTTCCCCAAAACTTAACAGTTTTTAAGCAATTTAATTTACCATTTGCAAAATGAATCCAGGCTGGTGCAGCCGCTGATTGGCTAACAGACACTTCTTCAGCCAATCCCACTTTGTCAGCCAATCAGCAGCGGTATATAATGATGTCATTTGCCCAAATCTAAAAACTTTATTAGTAAACGTTAAGTGACTTTGCGAGTGAAAAAATATCACAATGGTTTTCAGCAGCACTTACTTCATATTTTCTACTACAACCAATGTATATTTGACAACTTTCAGAAAGGTGAACATTCCCTTTAAACACTGAAACACTACTAACATCATGAAGTCACTATGAACGCATAAGAGTTGACACTATGACGCATAAGAGTTGTGGCGCCCTAAAACCCCAATACGCAACCAGTGTTTTGACATAGGGTGAAGATGTCCAAATCTCATTTTTTTCATGCTATCAGTGTGTGCACATAATACTGATGCACTAAGACACTGATAAAGTATTGGCACTTTAGTGCATTGGTATCTACATTTCAATAGCATGAAACATCTGATGTTTTGATGTGTCCGAGGCTACAGTCGTTAACTATCAATATGATCATCATGATGCTTGGATGTTTCTTTATCACTGCCAGTTTGATATGCTGAGAAAGTACATCAAACATTTGAGGACTGCTGCTTTTATCATACTGGTTGCAAATTTTATCTCGCTGTTTTGTTTTCAAACTTGAACTGGATATGCAAGGAAGTCAATATATTTGCACAGGACACCATTGGCTTTGGGAGGCAAAGAAGCTTGATGTTTCGAAATTATTTGACTGAATTTCGCTTCATTTAAAAGCCCGTTAAATGATGAGCTCATTGTAGCATTGTTAAAATTTGACAATGTATCGTAAACGCACATTTGTATCCCAATTACGTACCCGCACACTCAACACACAGCGCGAGGACTCGGGAAGTGATGATCACTGGCGATGTTTTGCAAACGTGTGCAGTGTTATCAGCGTCAATCAGCTTATTCAGCAACGGCAATTCCTGTCGCTGATTGGTCAACTTTCACGGTTCCGGTGTGCGCAGTACTCAAGAAACACGTCACTGCTTGCCAATACAGTAAACTTTGAAATATGACAGCCTAAAAGTCAAATTTTGAAGCGCGCAACAAAAATTTCCAAGATTTTTGTGTCTCAAAATGAAACTATTTGAATTACCTACTTAATGCTTTCATTTACATGACCCGACTATTTATGGTTCTTCAAAACTCAGAGATGCAGCCCAGTATTTGCAAACGAGAGCCTAAGGCTTTCGAGCAAATTTAACTATGTTGCGACAAAATTTATGGATAAACTTTTGTATCATTTAAAAGCTCTTGAAATTTTGATCAAGATGTGAAGTTATCTTGACCCGACTATTTCTAGTTTTTGAAATCACATGGGTTGCAGTTCAAAGAGAGTGTGCTGTTGTGGTGTGTTGTACATTGGAGAACTGAAAGTGAATATTTCCCAAATTCAATTTCAGAGAATAATAGGTGTTTTTCAGTCATCAGTTTCTTGTAATTTCAGATATGCATTCAAAGTTGAGTTTAAACCTTCGGATTTTCTACAACGCTGTCATTTGGAAGATGCCCTACCCTGCATTTTTCTTTTTATAATTAGACAGTTAAATTATAATTGCTTTCTTTTTTTGTATATAAGTCTCACATATGAACGTTAATATAAATTAACTCAAATATCCATAGTCTAAATACCTTTTTAGCCTAAACAAAACAGCTGAAAAAAGTGATCACCATAGGGTCTGTGTTGAAGGCCGGCACTCGGCGCTACCTAGTATTCTATTTACCGTGAAGCAACCTAGGTGGTTTCTTTAAATATAAGATCGGTTGTTTCAAGAATTTAAATTACCCGGGTGAGTTACAGATGTTTTCATGCCAAAGAAAGGTGGCATATCCCCAAGAAGCGAAACAAACCACGGTCCATGATTAAAACAAACCAAGCTGATGTGCTGTCTGGGATAGACATAGACATAAAGACATAAAGGAAAAGTGCAACAAAGAGCCTCTTGGGGCCCATCCGAGGTTGCACCCCACCCCACCCACACCCACACCCACCCCCCACCCCCCCCCCCCCCCTCCACCAGTCTCGCCCCTTCAAATCACCTTACTCTACCTGCATAAAAGAAGGCTAATCCCACGAGTATTTATGAACTAATCCCTTCTCTGTAAAGTATTTATCTAATCTAATTTTGAAGGAAGCAAGTGTCACTGCATCAGCGACATCCCCTGGTAGCATATTCCAATGTCCTACAACCCTTCTACTGAAAAATGACTGTCGTAGCCTAGTCCTACTTTGTTTCATAATGAGTTTATGCTGATGACCTCTACCTCGATTTTCTCTATTGAACTCAAACATACCCTTTAAATATCCAGAATGCTGACTATTTACAAATTTGAAGACTTCAATTAGATCTCCTCTTAGCCTTCTATATCTAAGTGAAAACATACCCAATATCTTTAATCTATCTTCATAAGGTAAACTACCAAGACAATTAACCATTTTTGTTGCCCTTTTTTGAACTCTTTCTAACAACCAGCAATCTTTCTCATATGTTGGAGACCAGGCTTGTACACAATACTCCAAATGTGGTCTAACGTATGCACAATACAGTTTTGTTATTACCTTTTCACTCTTGTAGGAAACATTTCTGTTAATGGCCCCTAGCATTCTAAGTGCCTTTTTCCTAGCTTCTACAACCTGGTCTGACGCTGATAGTCTATTGTTTACCACGACACCTAAATCTCTTTCCTTCTCAATCTGCTAAGCGGAGTACCGGAGCCTGCTGCAGAGGTTGAAGGAGTCCAGGAAACCAGTCATTGTGACTGGCATCCTCCCTCGCTGTGGAGCCAGTGAGGAGTGGTACTCGAGAGCTCTGTCTGTGAACAGCTCAGTTCAGAACTTATGTTCAGCTATGGGGCTTAGTTATGTAGACTTATGGGATCAGTTCTATGAGTGGCATAGGTACTATATGAAGGATGGGCTTCACTTATCGGATGAGGGGGCAAGGGCTTTGGGAGATGCCTACAGAAGTGTCATTCAGGGAAACTAGGTAGGAGGGGGGGGGGGTTCAGGGACGCTAGTACTAGGGCATCAAGAAGTAAGCATTGGTAGAAGTTCATGTCAGAATAGGACAGTAGATCATAATTCCCTCAGAATTAGTAGAGTCAGCTCAAAGTATAAGATCACATGTGTGTTGCTGAATGCCCAAAGTATTAGGTCTAAATTTGATGAGTTTGAGTGTTATGTTGCCCTTGAAAAGCCTGATATCATTTGTGTAACCGAGACATGGGTTAGTGAGGGGTATAATAGGGATAGGCTACAGGATTTCGAGTTACAAGGGTATAACATGTTCTCATACTGCAGAGAATCACGGCAGGGAGGCGGAGTGTTTGTATATGTAAATAGCTTGTACTGCACTACTAGAGTTGATGATTCTAGTAAAGTAAAAGAAGTAGAATCAATCTGGCTTGACATTAAAATTGGTACAGGAAACAGAGGAAGGTTGAGGATAGGTGCATTTTACAGACCAGGGAATCTTCCAAGGAACTCCCAAGCTGAAACAGACCAAGATATTTGTGAGGAAATACGTAGGAACTTTCGGGCTCAGTGTCTTATTATGGGAGATTTTAACTTAAGAGGATACGCAAGTATAGCAGAGGAAACAAATGAGTGTAGGTTGTATAGGCAAATCTTTGAAGAGGAGCTTTTCATGCATCAGTTTGTAACAGAGCCAACCAGACATTGCTCCATTCTAGACCTTGTATTCTCAGACAACAGTGATCTAGTTAGTGACATAAGTATTTGTGCAGGTCTAGGAACCAGTGATCACAATATGGTTAAATTCAATATCTCATCAGAAATGAGGCCCAAAGATAACCTTATTATGGTTCCAAACTTCAGCCGGGCTGATTTTGATGGTATTAGAAATGACCTCGCACAGATAAAATGGAACGTTGAGTTGGCAGGTTTAGATGCATGTGAGGCCTGGAATGTTTTCAAAGCTAGATTAAGCCAAATTCAAAATCGGCATATACCCCTCAGGCACAAACGTAACAGAACCAAGGGCAATCCAGTTTGGCTTACCCCAGAAGTAAGGAGTGCTATACAAGCTAAAAGAAGTGCATTTGGCATTTTGAAGGGATCTTCACTAGATATAAATCAGAAGGCCTACCAGAATGCAAGAAATTCAGTTAAGAAAAAGGTCAGAGCAGCTAAAAGGGCAAAGGAACTTGATTTAGCTAGACATTGTAATGCAGATAGTAAGAAGTTCTTCAGTTTTTATAAGTTAAGTACAGTTTCCAAAAATATAGGTCCATTTAAGGTAGATGATGTGTTAGTTAGCAAGGACAGTGAAATGGTTGAAGTGCTTAATGATCAGTTTCAATCTGTCTTTACTATCGAGGACCAGAGTAGTATTGCAGCACTTCAGCCTGAGCTAGAGACAGAGGAGACTATAGGAGAGCTAGGTGGCATAAGTAGTGAACTTGTTCTAGAATATCTAAAGAAAGTAAGGCCTAACAAGGCAGAAGGACCTGATGAAATCCATGCTAGACTTTTAAGAGAATCTGAAAGGGAGTTGTCGGTTCCATTAGCCATAATATTTTCTAAATCACTTGCAGATAGTAAAATTCCACTTGATTGGAAAAGAGCAAATGTTGTTCCTATTCATAAAAAGGGAGATAGAAGTAAAGAGGAAAACTATAGACCAGTTAGTCTGACCTCATTAGTCTGCAAGGTGCTTGAATCAATCATCAAAGATAAGATTGTTGAATTCTTGGAGCAAAATGAACTCATCAAAGATACACAGCATGGCTTTAGGAAGGGCCGTTCTTGTTTAACTAATCTTCTGGAGTTTTTGGATGTTGCAACAGATAGCGTTGATCAGGGTAAACAGCTGGATGTAGCTTTTCTTGATTTCAGTAAAGCATTTGACAAAGTCCCCCATACAAGACTGGGGTTGCAACTTAAAATTCATGGGATCAGGGGCAAGATTCTGGATTGGATAGAAACGTGGCTTTCAGGACGCCAGCAAAGGGTTATATTGAATGGGTGCCAATCACAATGGAAGGAGGTTCTCAGTGGGGTTCCACAGGGCTCAGTCCTGGGCCCATTGCTTTTTATAATATTTGTGAATGCAATTGAGAACAGTATAGACAGCAAAGTCTTGAAATTTGCAGACGATCTAAAAGTTGTCAGGATTATTAGAGGAAAACATGATCAGGATGTTTTTCAATCAGATCTGGACAAGCTAGTTGAGTGGTCTGAAGCATGGCAGATGAAATTCAATTTGAGTAAATGTAAGATTATGCACGCTGGACGGGTTAGCAGTAAACATAGGTATGAAATGGGTGGGCAGAAAATGGAGCAGATTGAAAAGGAAACAGATTTAGGTGTCGTGGTAAACAATAGACTATCAGCGTCAGACCAGGTTGTAGAAGCTAGGAAAAAGGCACTTAGAATGCTAGGGGCCATTAACAGAAATGTTTCCTACAAGAGTGAAAAGGTAATAACAAAACTGTATTGTGCATACGTTAGACCACATTTGGAGTATTGTGTACAAGCCTGGTCTCCAACATATGAGAAAGATTGCTGGTTGTTAGAAAGAGTTCAAAAAAGGGCAACAAAAATGATTAATTGTCTTGGTAGTTTACCTTATGAAGATAGATTAAGGAAATTGGGTATGTTTTCACTTAGATATAGAAGGCTAAGAGGAGATCTAATTGAAGTCTTCAAATTTGTAAATAGTCAGCATTCTGGATATTTAAAGGGTATGTTTGAGTTCAATAGGGAAAATCGAGGTAGAGGTCATCAGCATAAACTCATTATGAAACAAAGTAGGACTAGGCTACGACAGTCATTTTTCAGTAGAAGGGTTGTAGGACATTGGAATATGCTACCAGGGGATGTCGCTGATGCAGTGACACTTGCTTCCTTCAAAATTAGATTAGATAAATACTTTACAGAAAAGGGATTAGTTCATAAATACTCGTGGGATTAGCCTTCTTTTATGCAGGTAGAGTAAGGTGATTTGAAGGGGCGAGACTGGTGGAGGGGGGGGGGGGGTGCAACCTCGGATGGGCCCAAGAGGCTCTTTGTTGCACTTTTCTTTTATGTCTTTATGTCTTTATGCTCCATTTTCTGCCCACCCATTTCATACCTATGTTTACTGCTAACCCGTCCAGCGTGCATAATCTTACATTTACTCAAATTGAATTTCATCTGCCATGCTTCAGACCACTCAACTAGCTTGTCCAGATCTGATTGAAAAACATCCTGATCATGTTTTCCTCTAATAATCCTGACAACTTTTAGATCGTCTGCAAATTTCAAGACTTTGCTGTCTATACTGTTCTCAATTGCATTCACAAATACTATAAAAAGCAATGGGCCCAGGACTGAGCCCTGTGGAACCCCACTGAGAACCTCCTTCCATTGTGATTGGCACCCATTCAATATAACCCTTTGCTGGCGTCCTGAAAGCCACGTTTCTATCCAATCCAGAATCTTGCCCCTGATCCCATGAATTTTAAGTTGCAACCCCAGTCTTGTATGGGGGACTTTGTCAAATGCTTTACTGAAATCAAGAAAAGCTACATCTAGCTGTTTACCCTGATCAAAGCTATCTGTTGAAACATCCAAAAACTCCAGAAGATTAGTTAAACAAGAATGGCCCTTCCTAAAGCCATGCTGTGTATCCTTGATGAGTTCATTTTGCTCCAAGAATTCAACAATCTTATCTTTGATGATTGATTCAAGCACCTTGCAGACTAATGAGGTCAGACTAACCGGTCTATAGTTTTCCTCTTTACTTCTATCTCCCTTTTATGAATAGGAACAACATTTGCTCTTTTCCAATCAAGTGGAATTTTACTATCTGCGAGTGATTTAGAAAATATTATGGCTAATGGAACCGACAACTCCCTTTCAGATTCTCTTAAAAGTCTAGCATGGATTTCATCAGGTCCTTCTGCCTTGTTAGGCCTTACTTTCTTTAGATATTCTAGAACAAGTTCACTACTTATGCCACCTAGCTCTCCTATAGTCTCCTCTGTCTCTAGCTCAGGCTGAAGTGCTGCAATACTACTCTGGTCCTCGATAGTAAAGACAGATTGAAACTGATCATTAAGCACTTCAACCATTTCACTGTCCTTGCTAACTAACACATCATCTACCTTAAATGGACCTATATTTTTGGAAACTGTACTTAACTTATAAAAACTGAAGAACTTCTTACTATCTGCATTACAATGTCTAGCTAAATCAAGTTCCTTTGCCCTTTTAGCTGCTCTGACCTTTTTCTTAACTGAATTTCTTGCATTCTGGTAGGCCTTCTGATTTATATCTAGTGAAGATCCCTTCAAAATGCCAAATGCACTTCTTTTAGCTTGTATAGCACTCCTTACTTCTGGGGTAAGCCAAACTGGATTGCCCTTGGTTCTGTTACGTTTGTGCCTGAGGGGTATATGCCGATTTTGAATTTGGCTTAATCTAGCTTTGAAAACATTCCAGGCCTCACATGCATCTAAACCTGCCAACTCAACGTTCCATTTTATCTGTGCGAGGTCATTTCTAATACCATCATGGCACTCGCCGAAGACAAGTATAAATGTGGGGGGGGGGGGGGGGGGGATATTTCGGATTACTTGGCAACATGCATGTTACAAGAGATATTTTACAACTCTGAAATTGGCATTTGTCTTTGTCCATCTTTTTGGTTGCTTTCTGACACTTCTAAGGCCTCATTCATACATCAACTCCATCTGTTCTCATTTCAATCGGGGAGGTTTGGTCATGCTTTGCCATTTTTAGCATGTGCCATTTTTAGCAGAATATGCAAAAAATGCCTATGCAAGTTGCTATTTTTGGCAACTGTGAAGCGATTTTGCTCCCCTTTTTTAGTTTAGTTTATTTCAATCATCATCAACGGGCCAATCAAACCCACTTATAGATGAAGTCACAAACGTAGCAAAACACATGCTAAAACACAAACATACCAACCTAAAAGACACCATACAGCATGTGATATAAAATGTGATATAAGACAAAGACATGAGATATTAAGTGGGTACATAACTAGACTGAACACAAAAATACATGCGGCCTACCTAAAAGACATGACCTATGAGATATAAAACACTATGACTTCACTGACTAAGAGTATTGTAGTGGAGTAAACGATGACATGTTTCCTAAAATTATGAAAGACACCATACAACCTGTGATATAAAATGTGATACAAGACAAAGACATGATATATTAAATGAGTACATGACTAGACTGACAACTCAAAAATACCCACAGCCTACCTAAAAGACATGACCTATGAGATGTAAACACTATGATTACACTGACCTTGAAGCCTTTTGCGAAATTCATGAAAAACCTCAAAAGTTCACTTAATACCACTAACACCATCGGAAAGAGCTTGAAATTCTTCTCATTTTCACCATTGACGCTGACAATCTGACGTTGATGCATACGCTTTTTGGCATTTTTTTTATTGATTGTTGAAGTTACGGTGTTAAAAAAAATCGATTTTTCTAAAAATATTTGTTATAAAACAAGCTGTTTCTCATATGAGAAAAATATATTTGAGACAAATATTCTTTGAAGACGCAGCAGCATTGACATTTGACATTGTCATATTGCATTGACATATTGTCTGCCCCTGTAGCTCAGTCGGGAGAGCGCTGGACTTCTGAGTTCTGACCTATCCCGGTAGTGGCAGCCTGGGTTTGAGTCGCTTTGGCACTCGCTATTTGCTCCTGACTGGGATGACCTGCTGCCAGTTGCAGCAGTCGCACTCAAAGTTAGGTGACGTCAGTGAGTGGGGTGGACCATGTCCAGGTATGTCGGACACATTCAACTTTTGTCTCCAAATTCTGCCGGCCAACAGGAATTGCGCAATCGGGTGGTGAGGTCAGGACCTGCACAACAAGCTCTGCTTAGTGTGGGTCCTGACCTCTGAAATCCATCCATACAAAACATTCAGACTAATTAAAATATATATATATATAGTATATATATAGATATATATATATTATATATATATATATATTATATATATATATATATAT
>JAXIVJ010015392.1:0-31726 GCA_036785665.1 Chirona hameri | reverse complement strand
CCGCCAGTGAACTAGGGGCCATTGGGTTTCCGAGCTGACCTTAGTTTGACCTTAATTCCCGTGGATTTGGACCCGTCGATCGAGGAGAGGTCTATGAGCTATCGTCTTCGACGTACAAGGGCTCCGCCACAGGTTTGAAGTTGGGGGAGGGGGGGGGGGGGGGGGCGTGGATTCATGAGCTCAACGAGATATAGGGCTGAGTATATGGGATATGGTGGGAACCGGGCTCTAAGCCTGACCGGGCCCCTCATACATGCCTTTGCCAGCACCGGGCCCCTGCTGCGATAGGGCCTGACCAAGAATGGGCCCCTATCGGGAACGAGCCCGTGCTATCAGGAATTGGCAGACCGGGCCCTTGTCCTGACCAGGCCCCTGTCTCGATCGGACCTGACCAAGACCGTGCTTCTATACGGAACGGGCCTGAGTCACGATAATGGGCCCGTATCAATAATTTGTCAATACTGGGCCCTGTTGTGACCGTGCCTTCGTTTTGACCGGGCCCCATATCACTTCTTTGTTTTCACCTGGCCCCTACCTCGATCGGGCCTGATCAAGACCGGGCCCCTACCAGGAACTGTCACCAGAACATGCCCGTATAAATAATTTGCAAAGACCTGGCCCTGTTGTGACGGGGTCCTCGTCCTGAACGGGCCCAATATCACGCCTTTGCTAGGACCTGGCCCCTGCCTCGATCGGGCCTGACCAAGAACGGGCCCGTATGAATAATTTGCAAGGACCGGGCCCTGTTGTGACCGGACCCTCGAACTGACCGGGCCTCATATCACGCCTTTACCAGCACCGGGCCCCTGCCTCGATCGGGCCTGACCAAGACCGTGCTCCTACCAGAAACGGGCCCGCCTCAAGAATATGCAAGGACCAGGCCCTCATCCTGACCGGGGCCCACATCACACCTTTGCCAGCACCGGGCCCCTGCCGCGATCAGGCCTGACCAAGATCGTGCCCCTGCCAGGTATGGGACAGAATACGGGTCTATTTGATGCGTGCCCCTCATAAATTTCGGGGGATGGGGGGTCAGCTGACCCTTCTGACCCCCCCCCCCTGCCTGCGCCACTGCCAACTTGCCTCGGGATACTCCGCTATTTGCTGTGTCAGTGGTACCTAGAGACAGGGGCGTCGCCATCGAGGGGGGGCTGGGGGCGCCCTCCCCCAGGATCGCTCCGGCCGGAGTGCGCCCCCCTCCAGATTCGCAGGATTTTAACATTAGCCCAATGGGGCTGGCCCCGAAATGCCCCTCCCCCCACACTACAAATTTTGTGGCGACGCCACTGCCTAGATATGTGACTTGTTGACTAAGTTAACGTACTTTCCGCTTCTAAAAAAAAATGATCGATTTATACATGCGCATTACTGCTAAGTTGCAGTGGCATGGCTGTTAATTAACCACAGTCCACACAGGCACGTAGCCAGGATTTCGTCCAGGGGGGGGGGGGGGGGGGGCGGTGCCTCGAAAGGGCCCCTTCCGGATCGTTGAAAGGACCCACTTCCCAAGCGTTGATAGGGCCAAACAATACGAATGAAAATGCACGTTACAAGGATGGAAAATGCAGTATATATGGGATGGGATGGGCCATACCAACGTTTAGGAGCTGGAGTTAGTAAACTGAGGGGTTTGCCATTTCAACTTTGGAACCAGCGACGCCAGTTTGGAATCAGCTATACCAACTTCGAATATTTTCTTTAGGCCCAAGCCCTGGAATTGGAAACTGGAACCTTGGAACACTGGAGGAATTGAGCCGCGGAGCGGCGCGAAAATGTTGAATCTTATGCCCTGAATATGCATTTCTTCCATGACCTTTACATTTTTTTTTGTCCGTTTTAGGGTGCAGTAAAAAAGTGATAAAGCGAACTATTTTGCCCAATTATATAGGAAAGTAGCAACATATAAACAAGACATAAATGCGCCGCGAAACGGTGCGAATTTGTCCTTTTGTTTGAACCCTATTAGTGTCGGGGGGGGGGGGGGTAAAACGATCCCGTTTAAGGTTTTTCCGCTCCTGTCCCCAAACGAGTAAAGATACGGCCATCAAACTTTTTGACTTTCCCTAAATATTCATTGCGCACATTTTTGATTTTTTTCCTCAGAATTTTCAGCTCACCAGGGGCGGCTCCAGGCGTGGTTTTTGGGGGAATGTTTGGGTTTTCAGCGTGACTCGGCTTTCAAAGGGAATCAGTTCCCATTCTCTAACTGTTGTAGATACGAGCCTACCACTTTCACACCTTTCCCTACTGCTTTTTTGTAGACATGTTGAAAACAAAAATATTTTATTTTTTGATTGAGCATGTGCGCCTTCAGGGGCGTAATTTGGGAGGCATTTTGGGTCACTGGTATTTCATCGAAATCTGAAAGATTATAATTTTGAAATCAATGCACTTTCTTAGCAGTTCTTTGCACGCCTTGTGAAATAAAGACAAAAATGGGTTTCCCATAGGCGACTCCAGGAACGGGTTTCTGGGGGCAAGGGTATACACACATGGTGTTTAGTAACTCAAAACGTTATTTCGCGGTGGACTATCTCGTGTAATATCATCTGCATGGATCACAATTGTATTTTGTGGCATAGGCGGTTCCAGGGGTGGGACGCAATCGCATGGCCCAATGCTATGGGCGGCTCCAGAGATGAAATTAGGGGTGAGTTGTGGAACCACGACGTGTAACTGCATAGCAAAAGATATCAACTTGAAACTTGGTGACCTGTTTTAGCAATGCCTTGCACACGTTTCATATTTGTTTTACATTTTTCGTTTCCCAAGGGCAAGTCCAGGGACGGATTTTGGGAGCATGTCTTTGACTCCGTTCAGTCGCATTGTGTTTAGTGCCCCTGAATGTTATTTTGCAGTGGGTAATTTCATGCAATATAATCTGCATGTATCACAATTGCATTTTGGGGCATCGGCGGTCACAGGTATGCAATTAGGGGGGAATTGTGGACCCATGGCGTGACACTACATTGCAAAATATATCAATAAGCAAAGATAAAGATAACAAAAGACAAAGCTCAATTCCCATCCCCTTCCCCTCCTTAGCACGCCAACTGCACAAATACAAAACTATCATAATTTACATTCTCATGCATACACATATAATTATATGCATCTAAAACAGAAATCAAAGCGGCAAAAAATATATTATAGTGACATCTTTAGATACCCCCTTTGGAATTTCCTGAGGACGCCATCGGGTTAATTTCCCCGAACTTTAAAAGGAGTATATGTTAGAGCATACAATTAGGTGGCGAAATTCACCAACATTAAAAATTGCGTTCAAGCAACATCCCAGGGCAAGAATCTAAACATGCATGTTTCCCCCATTTGTTTTGCTACCTGTATCCGCCCATGACAAAATTGTGCATATTTATGAATTCAGGAATGTAGTTAATGCATCCAAGGAATCGAATGCCGCTTTCCAAGAGAGAATCGGTCCATCGGTTTCCCAGATACGAAGGGGGGCGCGGGGGCGAATAAGCCCCCCGACAGATTCGTATTCTTTTCTCATCCCGACAGAAATAGGGTTAACTGGTATACAATGGAAATTGGAATGTTTATTGCAATTGCGCCGCGAAGCGGCGCGAAAATTTTGATTGTATTCCCTGGATAACTGCATTCTTACTGTTGAAGGTGCTTGCAATTTGAGGACTGTGTCATGTGCTCAAAGTTGGGGGGGGGGGGGGGCAAAAGACACTCTGTCCCCCCAACTTTGAAGTTGGGGACATGTCCCCCCGTTCCCCCCGGTAGCGGAGCCCATGTCGGCGTATATTGTATTTGTTTTTGACATACTTGGGTTCATCCGCAGGAAGTCAGTATCTGTTCCACCCCTGTATCAATTTGAAAATGAAGTATACGAAATTCACATATGCATGCACATTGCACAACTTAGGCTAAGCAATAATCATTCTCAATCCCACTGCGCAAAGGTTACAACGTTTTTTTAACAACTTAAACCACATGTAGTTTTATGAATGGTAATAATAACTATCATCTATGCGCCAATTTAACTTGAAACAAAACAAAACTTTCGCCAGCCTAACGCATTAACCCGCGCACTGCAGGGGGTGTGATTTCCGCCCCCCTCAGGTGTTTCAAAGATAGCGAAAAAACGGCGGCGCGCAGCGCCGCCGGGTTTTCGCACACCTGTCAGGACATCAATTGCGCACACTTTGAGAAAAAAAATAACCTAGGGTCATCTCAGGTGAGGTCACCAGACCAGGTCAAGTGACCCCACCTCCAAAAATGTTTGCAGTTGTGCCAAAGCCAGAGTTTTTCACTGATCAGTTTGAAACTTGCAGGATGTCATGAGGGCATACGTACTTACAATTCGTCTATCTCGGAATGTTGGTATCGGTGACCTAAGGTCAGGTCAATTTCGCAACCTCCCCATAATAAGTCAATGGGGAAATATACAAATGCTAAGGGTATGCATGATATTAGTCCAATTACTTCTGGATCATGTTATTATAGGATATTCTTGATGATCCAAAGGTAAGTTTTGCTCAGTGACCCCTATTGGGTCATTTAAGGTCATGCGAGGTCACCATCACTTTTTTGTCAATAACTCCCGACATAATGAAGATAGAGAAGTAAAACAGACATCAATGTGTTTGTCTCGTCAAGACACGTCTTCCCATATGCAACATGCCCTACTTGGGTCACCACTTGACCTTGACCTGAGGTCAAATTTTTAAGTTAACTTAACAAGATCACCATGTATATCATGCAAAGTGCCTTGACAAGATAAACACAATGACGTAAACAGTTTTCCGTTATCTTTATTACATAAAAAGTTAATAGCGAAACACGATTTTGCAAAAAAACGTCATTTTTTTCTTCTTTGACCTCTGGGTCTGGAGCAGACTTGTCAATGATTCATATTTGTCATGAGTCGATTCACAGTGATTCACGGACCATAATGAATGATTCAATCATGATTCAATCTCTCAACATTACCATAATGAATGATTCAATCATGATTCAATCACTCAACATTACCATAATGAATGATTCAATCATGATTCAATCACCCAACATTACCATAATGAATGATTCAATCTTGATTCAATCACTCAACATTAAAGGGAAGTGTCGACTCCTTTGTCTAACTCCTTTGATTTTGAATGTGCGACTCTAAGATTTTATGAGCGTGATAGGGAGGTCATGTTCTACCTGTGTGCCAATTTCTATGTACATCAGAATAGTCTGCTGTTTGACCATAAACATATGACTTGCTCTAAATCCTTTGATTTTGAATTGCGACTCTAAGATTGCATGAGCGTGATAAACAGGTTATGTTCTACCAGTGTGCTAATTTTCATGCAAATCAGAATAGTCTGCTGTTTGACCTTAAACCTATCTAACCTGCTCTAACTCATTTGATTTTGAATGTGCGACTCTAAGATTTTACGAAAATGATCACTAGGTCGTGATCTATCTGTGTACCAATTTTAAAGCCAATCCAAATAGTCCGCGAATGTATTTCCGAATGTGAATGTGAATGTGAGCCAATTGGACACGCGTGTTGTTTATTTTGATTATAAAATTATATTTATAATATTTATTATAATTGCAAATTCCAAGTTCCAAAAGCATTAATGACTTTACGTTTCACTTTTTTAAGCGAATAGAACATTTATTTTGATTTTGCATTAGGTATTTTTTTTTTATAAAGCATGATGTGGAATAAAGCGGCGCCGATGCGCCAGTGATATTTGGGACATGCGGAGGTCATGCAAATGTTTGTTTATTATTTAATTTTTTGATATAGTATAGCCTAGAAATTAGGACAAGGTGGGTACCTTTTGATAATTTTTCGTGTGAAAAAGGTGTGCGGGTACTGTGTGGTTTATGAACCAAAGTATGAGTTAGTTACCTTTTCTAAGTATTTAGGTACCTACCCCTAACCCTACCAGTTCCAAGGTATTCACCTAGTTAGGGCTGATTGCACAGTGGCTTTGTGCCCACTGGAGTTGGACACAAAGCCTCGCTTTCTTTACGCATAGATTAATTACAGGCTACAGCTCAGGACACAGAACTCATATAATTGGCCATTAACCCTATTTGTAACAGGCTCCTGGCTACCCTTATTTGTAACAGGGGGGGGGGGGGGGGGATTCCGCCCCCCCCCCCCGGAGATCTCGAGATCTACCCGTCCGATTTTCAAAAATGAAACGGTGTTTGGTTCCCCTCAACACGATCTACATTTCTAAATAATAAACAAATATAAATGTTTTATAGGGGGGCAACAGGGGGCAAAAACAATTTTTTTAGTGGTATTTTTGATCCAACATAGCTTTCATGTTGATCGACCGATTTTAACACAACTAATACGAATCGATAGAGATTGAATTGGAAATTGACATATGATGGTGGCGTTTGAAAATTCAAAAATCATAGGCGTGTGCAGGGCACTCAATATGGGGGTGAAGTAAATGCGTAATAAAACCATTTTTTATGTTTTTTTATATATAAATGAAATGGTATGTGATTGTGACATTAGACAAAACAGTTAAAAATGATATTTTTGCCATAGACGGTACCAGGTTAGTTAAAAAGGGAGGTCAAATTGGACAAAAATATTAACCGCAGACAAGTTGCTACCCAACACTATAAATAGGTTACTGATTGTAGATAGTTCCTTTTTGCATGTTGTACTTCATCATAGGCGTATCCAGGATCCAAACTGGGGCGGCGCAAGACCTTTTGATAAGTATATTATCCGCTATTATGATACTAACTAGTCAACAGTGACTATTTCACTTACAACTTCAATTAACATTGCTTACCCCCCTTTTACCCTACCTGGACTCGCCTATTATCTTATAATCGTTCGTAGAGTAGCCTGTGGTGCGTGTTTCATCCGAAAACTGCAGTATGTTATGCCATTGTACGCCCATGCCTCATAGTTTCCTTGCAATAATATGACCCCCTTTCTTCCATTCCTGAGCGCGCCTCTGCAAAAAATGACTTTATTCCCTTTTCTGGCCTTATATGTGCATATATAATTATAAGCTAACCGTCTATTGCGCCGTTATCGCTGGCATATCGTCATCACCATGCCAGTCACCCCCTTTCCATGTGCCTGAACACGCCTCTGAAACTATATATGTAATACATTATGCAAATAATGGAAGCAGAAGCTATCTTTTACATCTTGATAACTATAAATGCCCCTTACATTGCTCTATTTGCTTCCCGCCAAGCATTGAATACTTCCTGGAAACCCCCCTTTTTCAAGCCCCTGAAACCGCCTCTGCCATGCAATTTTTATAAGATTTCATTAACATCCACTAATTTTCACTTGTTGCAATCACCGTAAACCGATGTAACTCCTTCATACTTGAGGCAGTTAGGAAGAAACCGTGAAGATCGCATTTCCGTATTATCGCCAAATATCGCCTCCGAACCCACCCAAAACTGTGCCCTGGAACCGCCTCTGTTCAGGTTAAGAACTCAAAATTTTGACTCCAAATGCGGTATTCAATTATAGGAAAAGTCCCAAAATTTAAAGGGCCTGCGCCCAGCCGTTCTGGAAATATCTGCGAAAAACATGAAGGGGGGGGGGGGGGGGCGGAATCCGCCCCCCCCCTGTTACAAATAGGGTTAAGTGCCTGGTTTGTCCACAGGGCACAGATGAATGCTGGACCGCTGGCATATTTTGTGGACAGTTTATGCTGTTCGACCAAAAAAGAATGATTCTTTGAGCAATGAATGATTCAATCAGCCTATTTTATCTGTATGAATGATTCAATCAGTGACTCACAACAGGTTTGCGCATGAGGTGAATCGATTCATGAGTCATTCATTTGAAATGAGAATGATTCAATCAAAAGAAGTCGATTCACATTGAATCATTGGCAAGTCTGGTCTGGAGCCTCAAATGTTGACCTCAGATCAAATTTGAGGACACCTCAGCGATTGCAAATTTCACTGGCTGGCGTTTGCTTTTTCCGTTTGTTTCTAACTAGCATAGTGTCTGAGATATATGTGAATTCCTGGAGCGATGTCCTAAAACAGGAAAAACTGGAAAATTTGACCTTTGATGACCTCTGGTGACCTCAATTTTGGCCTGACCTAAAACAATACTGAATACTTTCGATAGAACATGTATCAAGCTATCAAAAGCCTTTTTCCACTTCTCGCTACGTAACGTAGTTTTCGAGATCTCAGGGGGGGGGGGCGGAAATCAACCCCCCTGCAGTTGGTGTTCGGCGCAAAGCCCCTGCAGTGCGCGGGTTAACATTCAGAAAGTCTTTCCTGTCCTGCCCCGTGCCCTGCTCTGCCCTGCCCTGTCCTTCCCTGCCCCATGGCCTGCCCCTGCCCCTGCCCCTTCCCCTGCCCCTGCCCCTGCCCCTGCCCCTGCCCCTACCCTGCCCCTCCCCGGTGACGGCCGGTTTTGGGTCGACCCCGCCCGGTGTAATAGCTCGTCCCCACCGGGGAACCACTTGGTCTGATGGGCGCAAATTGACCCCAGCAGTCGTCGCGCCCTAAAATACCAATCAACAAACAACAACTACTGGGCTGAGGGACAGTGGCGCATCCAGAGGGGGAGGGGGCAGGGACAGGGGCCCATCCCCCTGAGCCTCGAAGGGGCCCAATGCCCCGAGGGGTCCTCATAGGCGATCCAAGTGACTCGAAACGAATTTCACTCCGCTTTCAAACAAAGTGCCAGTAAAGTAGTAGTAAAACAACAAAACGCAAGGCCTGATGGGGTCCTCTGCTGGCCTGAGGGGGCCCTCTGGCCGCCTGAGGGGGCTCTCTGGCCGCCTGAGGGGCTTTCAGGCCGCCTGAGGGGCACTCCGGCCGCCTGAGAAAATCGGAGGGGTCGCCGAATGCGTTTTTGAATGCGACTACGTTTGCAACATCATGGACATGTGGGATGATGGGTTGGGATGCTGGGGCTATCTGTGTGGGAGGATGGGGTGGGATGCTGGGGCTATCTGTGTGGGAGGATGGGGTGGGACGCTGGGGCTATCTGTGTGGGAGGATGGGTTGGGACGCTAGGGCTATCTGTGTGGGAGGATGGGGTGGGACGCTGGGGCTATCTGTGTGGGAGGATGGGGTGGGGCGGGGTGGCGCCGTGTGCCATCTCTTCAGTCAGCACTGGGCGGTGTATCTAACAGGGCCAAGGTTGCGTGCTGCCGCCGCCGGCCGGCGTCTGCTTGTTTCGGCGTTCACTCAAACTCGGCCGTAACTCGGCCGTAACCCGTAACTCGGCGCGCACTCGGCCGTAACTCGGCCGTAACTCGGCGCGCACTCGGCCGTAACTCGGCGCGCACTCGGCCGTAACTCGGTGCAGTGATGACGACCCGTGGTGGAGACGTGCCGACGTGCCGACGCTGCGGGCGCTGCAGTGACGGCCGCGCCGTGGGATGGCTGACGCCGGCCCGCGCAGACCACTGCCGAGACAGAGCTGGGTGCTGGGCTCTCCTTAGGAGTGTGTGACGGGCGGCACGGATGACGCCGGCCCGCGCAGACCACTGCCGACACAGAGCTGGGTGCTGGGCTCTCCTTAGGAGTGTGTGACGGGCGGCACGGATGACGGCGGCCCGCGCAGACCACTGCCGACACAGAGCTGGGTGCTGGGCTCTCCTTAGGAGTGTGTGACGGGCGGCGCCGTGCCGCGCCGTGGGATGGCTGACGGCGGCCGGGGTTGGCCACCGTCTCGTGACAGAGCTGGGTGCATGGGGCGCTCCTCCCGGGCGGCCGACTGACCGACGGGCGCATCCAGAACGGCCATAACCAGTAGGTTTGGAAGCCAAATGCCAGAAATGTAACGGAATATAACATTATCAAACCTTGCTTGTTTTTTAGTTGAGATTTATAACATGAAAATCAAGGTGATGGCATCAACCTTGGCCCTGTCAATATTCGGCCGATTTCAGTCGTTTTTGTGTATGACCCTGACGCACCTTGGACCAGGCACGTAGTTAGGATTTCTTTCGTCCAGGGGGGCGCCTCTAAAGGGCCCCTTCCCGAGCTTTAAAAGGGCCCCTTCCCAAGCGTTGAAAGGGCCAAACAAAACGGATGAAAAGGCACGTTATAAGGATGGAAAATCCAGTATGACAGGTATGGTATAGGCCATATCAACTTTTAGGAGCTGGAGTTAGGAAACTGCCATATCAATTTTGGAACCAGCGACACCAATTTGGAATCAGCTATACCAACTTCTCAGTCTTTTCAGTCTTTTCAGTCTCAAAATTTTCAGTCTTATGCCCTGGATATGCATTCTCATCAATGCGTCACATTGCGTAAGGTGCGGACGTCTAAAAAATGCTATATTGTGCGTTTAAAAGTGCGGTAAAAAAGTGCTAAAGTGAACTGTTTTGCCCAGTTATATAGGAAAGCAGCAACATAACACATAAATGCGCCGAGAAACGGGACGATTTTTTCTAACCCCCATATAATTTGATTTGTACTTAAATTGCGCCGCGGAGCGACACGAACATTTTGAGTTTTATTCCCTTTACAACTGAATTCTTACTGTTGAAAGGCCCAGGGTCCCTTCAGATCGTCCTTTTCAACCCTTTCAACGCCTTTCCGACCTGTTCAGGGACTCATTTGGGATCCGCGAAGCGAAAAGACATGATGTGGAGTGGGTGATATATATCAAATACATAGAGGGCTTACTCTACAGGACAAATTTAAATCGCAGCTTTCGGGTATATTGTAACACCCCGACGAAGGGTGTTACAATATACCCGAAAGCTCCGCTTTTAATATTTTTATTGTGGAGTAAGTCCTCTTTGTATCTAATCTTCATCTGGGATCTCTACGTGCTTTTGGACCTTCCGGTCTGACCAGGGACTTCTCTGACCTTCCAAGAAGCCCCTCTTGTGTGTCAAGGGGCCCATTCGGCCAGTTCAGAGGTCCTTCCTACCTGGCCAGGGACTGCACTGGCAGCTTTGTCGCCCTGCCGACATGCTCAGGGGTCCCTCTGACCTGCCCAGGGGTCCCTCCAGTCTGGCTAGGAACTCATCCGGCATGTTCAAGGGGCCTTCCGACCGGCCCAGGGACCCTTTCGGTTTAGCCAGGCGCCCCTCTGATCTGCCCAGCGACTCTTCTGGCCGGACTGCGCTGGCTGCTTTGTTGCCCGGTCGACATGCTCAAGGGACACTCTGACCTGCCCCGGTCCCTCCGTGCTGGCTAGGGGCCAATTCGGCATGTTCAGGGGCCCTTCTTACCCGCCCAGGGGTCCTTTTGGTCTGGTTAGGGGCCCCTCCGATCTGCACAGGGACCCTTTTAACTTTCCAGGAACCCTCTGATCTCTCCAGGGTCCCTCCAGCCTTCTAAGGGGCCCTTCCGACCTGACAAGGAACTGCGCTGGCTGCTTGTTCGCCTTGCGACATGCTCCGAGGGCCCTCCGACCTGCCCTGGGGCCCCTCCGTGCTGACTAGGGGCCCATTCGGCATGTTCAGGGACCCTTCTGACCCACCTAGAGGCCCTTTCGGTCTGGTCAGAGGCCTCTCTGACCTGCACAGGGACCCTTTTAACTTCCCAGGGGCCCTCTGATCTGTCCAGGGGCCCTCCAACCTGCTCAGGGGCCCTTATGACCTGGCAAGGGATTGCGCTGGCCGCTTTGTCGCCCTACCGACATGCTCAGGGACCTCTCGACCTGCCCAGGGGCCCCACTGTGCTGGCTAGGTACCCATTCGACGTGTTCAGGGGGCCCTCTGACCCGCTCAGAGGTGCTTTCGGGTTGCCCAGTGGCCCCTCATGACATGTACAGGGCTCTTTTGAACGTCCAAGGGGCCCTCTGGTCTTTCAGAGAGGGTCCTGGTGGCCCTAAAGGACCTCTGAAGTGTTCTAAACTCTCTAAAGACCTCGCTTCACGTGGTAAAGAGTCCATGATACCGCGTTTCACGCGGTCTCGTCGGCCCTTTTCGGCGTGCGCCGAGAAGGTCCCTCCTGGCCTCCAGAGGGGGAGGGCGGCCGCACTTGCCCCCCCCCCCCCCCTTGGCTACGTGCCTGCCTAGACTCGTCCTTGTCGGTCTGGTTCCGGCCCGTCGTGTTCCCCCGGCCATCGGGGAGAAGCGGCTGACCTTAACACGACATCGGCGGGGGGGGGGGGGGGGGGGGGGAACCTGGCGCAGCACTGGGGCGGAATATCTCGGCCGTAAAACACTGCGTACGCAGACCGTAGTTTCGTCGCGCTCCGTTGGCTCACGGTCTATCGCCCCGAGTCGGGCGCGCAAGGCTGCCCGCAATTTATCACCAGTCCTCCTGTCCGGCGGCGTTTGTAGAACACGTCGTTCATTCATGGCGCGGGATGAGGGGTCGGAGCTGCGCCGTTCGCCGCTGGCCGGTCTGAGATGACTGCTCCGGTGCTCGGGGCAACTGTACTGGTGCGGCGACCGGCTGCTGACCGTGTCAGCGCCAGCGGTCGGTCTCTCGCTGCCCGCCGGCCGCCCTGTCCCTGCTGGTCACCTGATGTTTGCATAGTTGCGTGGCCGCCTGAGCCGGGTGGCGCAACAGCTGCTCAGGTGTCTGCACGGGGTCAGAATCAGGACACATCTTGCGTCACTCGTGATCCTTGATCCATGAACGACTATGACCGACTGAGGTCAGCCGGCCGGGCCTCCTCCATGAATACAGCACCTGCTAAATTCAGACACGCGCCTATTGCGCCGCTATAATCCGGTTAGTGGTGTGCAGAAAATAAAATAATAAGAATAAGAGAAAGTATTAAGAAAGTTAAAAACTATGACGTTAATGAATGGAAAAAGTTGCAAGACATGTTCTGTTTAGCGTATGGATTATTTTTAGTGTGTAATTGACTAACTATTAAACGCGGGTGTGATGGTGTTGTACATGTGTTGCGTTGCCCATGGTACTCCGTGCTCATCATTACTATGCCCATATATGCGTGCAGCGCCAGTTGCCCAACTGAATAGCGTGGAGCTGTCACGAAGTCAGGCGAGTACAATCTATTGAATCCGACGCGAAGAGCTGGCCGCCGCCGCCCCGGGGCTGCTGAGCGCGAGCAGCGCACCGTGAAGGCCGGCCGGTGTCATCTGAGGCGGCGATCGGCGTGTTGCTGACCAGTGACCAGTGACTTGTGACCTGTGACCTGTGACCGCCGCGCCGTGGGTCGTTATGTCGGCCGTGTTGGTACTGAGCCCGGGGCAGTGATCTGTCTCGTGCCCCGGCCATCTCACCAGACCGGGACGTGTCGGACCGGCCGGCCGACGCGTTACCTAACGTCTCGCCTCCGCAGGCGCCGCTGACTAGAGACGCAAATTTCAGGACCACGGAGCCGGCGCTGGGCCCAAATTCAGGCCCGGCGTGCCTGAAGCTGTGTCTGAACTCAGGCTTGCCGGTCTCATGCCGGGCTCAGCACAAGTTATCAATTTAAAAAACTAATTAAATAGAAATAAATATTGGCAGAAGTCAGAACGTACATGCTTAAAGATCATGATAAATTGAGAAAAAAATATACAACAGTTAACAGTAAAACACCAGCATAACACATAACAATGTCACAGTTTACAAATTAAGTGATAACTAGTACGACCTAGCAAGGAGTGGACACACCAGTGAAACTTAATAAATCAAACTACAGGGTCAATTCATGATCAATTCATCAGCTCAGTCACTGCAGCAGTGCGAGAGTCGAGTGCAGTCAAACAGAAACAACTACTCCGAATCATATTCCACTGTCATCACTAGTAACTAGGTGGGGTGGCATACAATATTATATTTAGTCATCCCATTGCCCCAGGTCACCCCAAATTATTTTGTATAACAAATAAGTACCTATGGAACAAAACCACCCACTTATATGATAATAATTATTGTTAATACTATTGTAAATACATATTACTGAGAATATTTATTGATACATATTTACTATTTAGTTCCACATGAGAAAGGACATATTCAAGTCATATCATTTGTAGTTTTGGTAGTGAACAAATATTGTGTTTTATGTAATTACAATTATAAAGGTGGAAAGACTGCAAAACACAAACAAAAAACATTTTGCAAAGAAATCTTAAGTGGCCAAGACCTATCCCAGAATGCAAACCTGTCTAGTTCCACTTCAACTTCTTATCGCAATAGCTCCATAATGTATATATGACCTTGCATAATTACGCGTGACACTACCCAACAACACATTCAAACCCAATTTCCAAACAATGTGTTTTGATGAGTCACATTTGCGACGAATTCGCCAGGACTGGACCGTAAAAGAATCACGTGTGTCAATTAAGCAGTAGATCGATATTCGTGAATGTGTCACTTTGACAGATATTCACAACTTCACACCTCAGAATCGCGACGCCTCAGAATTGTGTGAAGACAATTGTTCATGTTCGTATTCGAAAATAAGCTGTAGTATCAAATCTTAACCCTTGGTGTCAGTTGATGTTTAAATATTTTTAAAGAAGTCCATCTGCCGAATCCGCAATATGTTGACATTTTCATTTTGGTGATTTTAAGTTTTATATGGTGATAAAGTTAGTAATTTCGGTGACGGGATTAATTGTCTGCGCCGTTTTGAGCTCAACGCTTCACAATTGTCAAATACTTCAGCCGCCATTACGCACAGCAGTGAAGTTGATGTCCGTCAAGCTAGCAGCAGATTCATATTCGCGAATCTGCTGCTGCCAGACAGACATTCGCCGGGCTCGAATATACTGCTACTGGCAGCAGATTCGGCGAATGTCTGTCAGCTGGCAGCATATTCGTGAACAACTTCCGCGGCCTTTTTGGCGCATCTTAGACGCGAGCAGCAGATTCAGATATTCGCCGGGCTCGAATATACTGCTACCAGCAGCAGATTCGGCGAATGTCTGTCAGCTGGCAGCATATTCGTGAACAACTTCCGCGGCATTTTTCGCGCATCATCTGAGCGCCAGCAGCAGATTCGCAACGTGATGTGTTTGAGTTGAGTTGTTCGGTGAAAGATGGGTACCTTCTAGGCAAGTAGGAGGAGGTTAGAGGTGCCACTCACTGACTGCTTCAAGTCAGTAATACGTCGATCAATACCTACTTACCTAGAAGGTACCCATCTCTCACCGAACAACTCAACTCAAACACATCACGTTGCGAATCTGCTGCTGGCGTTCAGATGATGCGAGAAAAATGCCGCGGAAGTTGTTCACGAATATGCTGCCAGCTGACAGACATTCGCCGAATCTGCTGCTGGTAGCAGTATATTCGAGCCCGGCGAATATCTGAATCTGCTGCTCGCGTCTAAGATGCGCCAAAAAGGCCGCGGAAGTTGTTCACGAATATGCTGCCAGCTGACAGACATTCGCCGAATCTGCTGCCAGTAGCAGTATATTCGAGCCCGGCGAATGTCTGTCTGGCAGCAGCAGATTCGTGAATATGAATCTGCTGCTAGCTTGACGGACGTGTGAAGTTGTACCAAGGCAGTTGTACGGCCTTGGCCTTGGCAGTGAAGTAGCTCAAGCTTTGTTTATCTGTGCCCACTGCCCAAGGCTGTATAAATATGTGCCAAGGCCGTATAAGAGTGTTTCTGTGTGTGGCTGGCTTGGTTGTTAGTTATAGATATCTTGGCTTGGATAGTGAGAAAACCGAGGATACTCTGTAATTTGAAACAGGTTGATTATTTTACTTTTATCATTCAAGATATGATTGTCTCCCAATGTTTTTAGTACGTTTGTCATACTTAAATGTCCAGGAAAACTTGCCTTTTCCCCATTATCCTGTGAAGTATATTTATTATTTACTAGTCCATGTCAACATTGATCAAATAAGTAAGTAGGTTGTAGTACCTCAACATTGTTTGTAGAAGCTATTACAATTACAACCCAAACATTGCATTGTGTGATGTTGAGTGATGAATGCATACTTATTACATACTTTTAAGCTGCTCGTTTGGACTTGCATGATCTATATATCTATCATGCGTCTTGTTTTTTGTTTTTATTTTTGCAAACCACCGAAGATGAAAGAAGTCTACTCACCTTGACCTGTTCGACTTTCTTGTTAGTCTGATGTTGATTATTTATCTCAAGTTCTGACTTGTGTGGGATTTCTTTACTCCATGGTCCATATATATCCATTATCCATTGGTGTTTCAATGTGGTGTGTGTTAAAATGGTGCAAAATGCACATTGCAAACTATAAATTTTCCTGCTAAAAGATTTTAAGTGTAGAATGAAGTATACATGCAGATTCCTAGCTGCAGCGTGCCGGGCCTGGCGGGTGCTGCCACATGTGGCCGGCCTTGATGTCGGTCCCAACTCATGTATGAGCGGTGGCGGTGCGGGGCCGGTTCCTGTTTTTTGGGATTTTTTTGCATCTCTACCGCTGACCCCCCTAACGTCTCGCCTCCGCAGGCGCCGCTAACCCCCGCGTCTGCCGCGGGCGGCGGCGGCGGCGGACAGGGAGCTCTCGTCTTCTGCGCCAGTTGCCCAACTTAATTGGCTGAGCTGGGACCCGGCGGCGGCCTCACGGTGGCCTCTGGGGGACGCTGGAGGTCTCGCGGGGCCGGCGAGGACGCTCACCCGGCGGTGCTTCCCCGCCGTTGCGCCGCTCTGCCCGGCGTGACCCGGCCTTCAGACGGACGGGGCGGGGAGGAGCGGAGCGATGAGCAGCAGACTGAGCTGCTCCCTGCTGACGCCGCGCCGGTTGGATGTGGTGCAGACCGGGACGGCTGGAGCCGCGCCCGGTGTACCGAACACGACGCGGCGTGCGGTGCATCAACACTAATGACGACCGAGCCGGGACGGTCAGCCTCAGCTGAACGACGCCGTACCCAGCGAGATTCACGTGCCGCGCAGAACTACAACTATCGAAGTACCGTAAAATGGGGTGAAGTGAGACATAAGGAAGCACTTTTTTATCTAATGTAGTACATTTGTTAAAGGGACATATTCGTCTTTTGATTTTGTTAGCAACCATGTCTTGGCTTCCGTTATGGTATAACAATGATGTTATTGAAATTTAATAATTAAATACAATTATTCCCTAATTCAAAGTTGGGGGTTCATGATTGGTGCTTTCCCTCCACTAACGAAACGAGACATATCTGGCGATTTTGTATCAATCTGTTCAACGTTGAATACGGGTGTATATCAACAAATCGGATACACTAAACAGGTCGCCGTCCGGGGCCAAGCTAAACTGCCGATTTCAATGCACTTTTTTCAAATGCTTGTTGATTGTTCATAAAAGTTTGGCACATATTCGAAAAAGATAGAGTGCATAAAACATATTGCATACCTTCATGATAAATAACAATGCGTAGGGAGGCTAATTTACTGAATTCGTTTCAGAGCACTGAGTACCGACCGTTATAAGCGTGGATCGCTTATCAACTATAACTGGAAATATCTTTCGGTAGGAATGTTTATATGCAAAATGTGATCAATTTACAATATATTTTGGTCTCGTCTATCGAGTTCAAGTAATAACTCCATTTTTGTGGGAAAAGGTGAATATTTCCCTTTAACCCTATTCCCTGCGGGGGGCAGATTCTGCCCCCCGGTAGTTTTTCGCTTGCCGCTTCTAAACCATTAGGCCTAGCGTCCTGAAACTTTCCGAATTTTCCCAAAATTGAATGGCGCGTGTTGTGTCAAAATTTGGAAAAAAATCGGTGCAGCAGAGGTGGTTCCAGGCTCCTGTTTTGGTGAGGGTGTTACGAATGCGGTTTTGCGGCGCATACTTCCTTCGTGGTTTGCAGTGCAATAAAACCTCTGCGCATTATGCCCCCATGTTTTTTCCTGGATCCGCCTATGCGCAATATATCAAATTTAACAAATTAAAGCATATAATGCCCACATGTGACGTTCATGACGTCCCAAACAATCACGAACAGCACATATTTTTTTCTCTCAGAAAATCCCCCCATTTTACATTCCCTGAATACGTCTATATTTTTTTTTCTTTCGATATATCAAAGACCAGTACATTTGAAGCTCAAAAACGTTTGGGGTATGAAAATCCGTCGAGCCACATGGCTGCAATGACCTTTCAAAAACACCCCAAATTTGCGTATTTTTTGCCCCCTGGCCCCCTCATTTTTAAACAAAACAAAAATGTCGGGGTCCAAAAAAAGAGATCTTGTCATGACACATCGAATGGCGCTTTCCCCATCGAAATCGACCGAGCGGTTCTCGAGATCTCTGGGGGGAGGCATAATCTGCCCCCCGCAGGTTAACGTAATTCTGGCCGCCCGCAGGGAATAGGGTTCAATGAGTAAAAAGAGTCAAACTATCAGTATGTGACAGAAAATTGAACATTCTCAACTATTACAATCGAAAATACTGTATTATCCATTAAAGCCGAAAAAGTTTTGACCAAAAAAGAGGAAAATATGTACAAAAAGAAACCTCCCGAAACTTTTGCTTGTGCAACAATGTTGAAAGAGATATTCCTATGAATTGTCATGTTAACCCGCGACTTACTGGGGGGGGGGGGGGCTATTTTTTGCCCCCCCTCCTCCCGTTATTGTGCAATAACTCCTAAACGAACACCGGCATCATCACCAAACTTGCAGTACCTTCTCTCACATCAATTATACACATGTTGGCGAAAGGAAAAATATGAGGTTGTGATAGGTCAACCGGGAATGACGTCAGAGTGACGTCATGTTCTTCGGTTTTTGTTGCAAAATAATGGTTTGCGGAAAACGCTGTCAAAGGTACGATGTTTGAGATAAACTCAATTGTCTTATATAAAATTACTGACAATATACCGGGCTATCAAACTGTTATCTCGGATTTTTGAGTTTTTTCGAAATTCAAAATTTTGAGAAATCCAAATATTTTTTTTTTAAACAAAATTTTCAGGAAAAAATCAGAATTATCAAAAAACCGGAATATATGTGATCGAGACGTGTGCGGTGAATATGTGTACCAAATTTGAAGAAAATATCTTCAAAAATGACTGAGTTATGACCTTTAAATGACAAAAATCGACCACCTCTCACAGCATTCAATTTATGCATAAAAAAACGCATTTCCATTTTTGCTTTTCACTTCTATTCATATGGAACAAACCATGTTCTTAGGTCCTTTTACGCGTTCTAGACGAAAAACAAACCCATAAACATGTGTTACAACGCCTAATGACCGTAATCTGCAGTTTGACCTCGTGACCTCGGATGACCTTGACCTGACCCAAGGTCATAAACAGCTTAGAAAGGTACTTAGAAGTGTCAGACACACGAATCATACCGATTTATCGACGCTTATGCGTTTAATACCGCAATTTTGCGCGACAATTCCATCCATCGGGACCTTTTGACACGGTCAAACATTTTGTACTTGACCTGACCTGTGACGTCATCAGTGACCCCGAGGTCAACAATATTATGTTTCCCTCGATACATTTTTCAGGGCTATCGAATGCCGTTTTAATTTTTACATTCGTTCCAGTAGTTCGGGAGATCCGAGCGGGGAAAAATAGCCCCCCAGTAAGTCGCGTTATGAAATATACCCCAGTAACTGGCGGGTTAATCAAATTGTGATGAATTCGGATAGTGGACACGTATGTTGTGCTTCAATCTATGCATGCTTAGAGTTGTATTATAGTGTAATAAATAACAAGTGAAGACACCGATACATTTTTCCGTGCAAAACCTTGTAATGCTTTTCCGTCGTTTAGGGGTGGCCGAAATGGTTACTCACGCCTTGGTATGACGTCACCAAACGTCATTCCCAAACAATGAGCCCTTGAATGTAGCATTGTGCTGATTAGAGGTGCAGAATTGCAAGAAAAAGACGCGATGCCCGATATAACGAGTGGACACGAAGTTTTTGGACACAACTTTTGTGTGCTATATTTCCTCCAGTTTTCATTATTTTCTAAATAAAATTTGCACGACTAAAGAACGTGCATTTTGTACATAAGCGCTAAAATAATTCCTGCATATTATTTCCTCGCTTGTCATACAGCTCCTTTTCAAAGCAGCATACTCGAAATTTAGTGGCCAAATGCGCCGATATTAGTCCGAATTATAACAAACTCGAGTTAGCACAGTATGTGACTCAGGTTGGTATCCGAGGATTGTCCTCATATAACATCACTTGAAGCTTTAAAACAAGTTGGACCACCCAACGTGAAAAATAAACACTTCAAGACCGGCCTGTTCACATGATCAGCGCAAAGAGAAAGCTTGATCTGATCCGCGCCGCGGTAATACAAGTTGGGAGATTCCATCCCACCGAGTTTTGGCGAGAAAATTAGGGTCAGTAAAAGCTACGTTCAGATAATCCTTCCAGCCATATACACATACGAGTGCAACATGCGAAGACACTATATTAAACACACAATGCCAATCATGGCGCAGGGCACCATGGTCACATGATGGTCACATGGTCACATAATGGTCACATGGTCACATGATGGTCACATGATGGTCACATGGTAACATGATGGTCACATGGTCACATGATAGCGCAGGGCGCCATGGTACCACGGCGCAGGGCGCCGTGGTATTGATGATTAAACCCGTAACTCGTCTTCATCATCTCCTTCCAACGTGCCAGAGACCTTGTTGATGGCAATACAAACATTTTTGACAAAAGCCGGTAGGCCTGAGGGCTCTTAAGGTACAGTGCTAAGGCAATTTTTCTATCTGTTTCCGTGTATCTTTTTCCTTTACCTTTTCTGTTTGCGAGCCTTATGTGTGAGCTCAAGAATGATAGTTTCTGTCCATGAAAGTATTTTGACAGCTGTTGGACAAGATTTTCTGACGAAAGACTGACATTTTCTAGGTCTTCTTTGGCCTTTTCCCACTGCTTTCTACATCTTGATAGCCGGATCCTGAGAGGTTGAGGCTTCTCCTCATTCGTTCTTTTGATGCATCTTGTTTTCTTTCTTTCATGCAGGCTGGAATGAATGAGCAGGTGTGACTGTAGGTTGAGCCTGATGGAATCGATGTAAAAACCTCTGTTGACTGTTCGAACTGTGCCCTGCCTTGCCCATCGCTCTGTGAAGATGATTCGGTCGACTTGCCCAGGTCTTTTCGGCATTGGCTGCATAACCATGATGATCGTTCTAACAAGCCTTCTACACTACTACAAGGTTTCTCAACAAAGTTGCAGATGGATTCCGAAGACACGAAAAAATAAGCCGATCATGTGTTTTTAGAGGGTTTGAGCAGGCCAGTGATTTTCTAACCATGATCTGAAGTAGGCATGGTGCAGTGGCGGATAAAGGTGCCAGAACTATGAAGCCTATATGCACGCAATGAACGGCATGTTATAAATATTATACTGGCAGCGTATCAGTTGACAAAATGTTTTCAAGAAAGTTCAGGATAGATAGATAGATAGTATATTTCATGATATTGCCTTTGAATCGGCTCATGTACATTTTCACACCATTACATCGCCATTACCATTACCCCATTACCAACATCATTACATCTCTCCGAACGGGTACAGGCCAAGCTCGACCAAGCGCTCTTGGTGGACCGTGGAGTCTGAAGTTTTTGTTTTCTCCTATGTCCTTGGTGTTACAGCTGAGTCCCTGATGATTTGACCTCTCACTTTCCACATTCTCTTGACAAAAGTTTTCCTATCATAGACATATGAAGTTTCTCGGTGACAGTTGTTTCTTGATCTAGCTTAAAAAGGAGTGCATTAGCCATTATATCTTTCGTATCTTGCTTATAGGGTCTGGCCAGGAAGGGATAGTCTTTCCTGATTTGGCTATAGTAGATGCAGTGTAGGAGAAAATGTTCCAGGTCTTCCTCTTCTAGTCTGCATGCTGGGAATGTTGTTTCTTGTCCTCTGCATCTGTTTTTATGGTTTAGATCAAGTGTGTTTGTCCTGGCTCTGAACACCAGTTTTGATTCGTCACTGTTGTCAGACCAACTTTCTTTCTTTATTTCAGTTTTATACCTACTATACAATTTTAGGGTGGATTTGTTGGCAGCTGCTTCTCTCCAGACTTTGGTATCCCAGTCATTTACTGCATTTTTCACATCAGTGAACTTCATTTCTTTGAGCTTGCATATTGATATATTTGCCAGGTTCATGTATTCTTTCAACTGTTCCATCCATTTTGTGTCTTCATTCTGGAGTTGCTGGGAGAAAATGTGTTTGACCAATTCATTTGTATTTTCTTCCAGACAATGTTTAGCAAACATCAGTTTGTTTTTCATGTCCCTTGCCACACTTGAAGATGATCCTACTTCACCTCTTAAACTCCCACTTGCTGTTGTGGGTGGGGCTCTTAATATACCTCAGTATACCTTATTGTCTATTACTTGGGAGTTTTTGCAGCTCTGCTTTGGAGTGGTGAATGACCTCGCTCCCATATAGAAACGTAGGCATTGCCAGTCCTTTCCAATACGTTTTCCCAATGAGTAATCTGTCACAGGCCCTAGATATCACTGAGTAGAGAATGTTTGACAAATTTTGAGCCTTCTTCAGTGATAATTTCTTTTGTTCTGTAAAGCACTCCTTCTTGTCTATGAGTGTTACTCCTAGATGTTTGATTGACTCTACTACTTCTATGCCTTCAATGTGGGTCATTGTTTCCGCACTGTTCTGATTAAATATTAGTATGTTACTTTTCTTCTTGTTCATTTCAAGAAGGCCAAAGGACCAAGAAGGCCAAATTAGGCAATTTTCCTGTTTTTCGCTTTTCTTCGATTCATATCTGCCCACGTGATTTATCAACGAGTGGTACACTGTAAACTCATTTCGACAAGGATCCGTTTTTAAACCACTAGCGTTTGTCAAAAATACAAATATTTGGGATGTCAGAAGACGAGTTCCTCGTCACAACTCGTCGAATCAACAAGTCAAACGCTATCTGTAATACCAATACCTAGTTTTGCATTAGTAATATTGACAAGGAATAGGGAGCCCATTGTACAAATGACACGGATCTGCTGCGTATGTGCATAACATGTGTAACATGTGTATGTGTAAGCCACACGTTTGTTGGCAGAGTCAGCGACACGTTCGTTAAACTTGTGGTGGAAGCACAATTACGTGGATGTCGCACGTTGTTCATAACAAGCACAAGCATGTGCCGCGTTAAGCTTCATGCGATAATCTCGTTCGCCATTTTGGATGACGCGATTTTCTAAGACGTACAGTTATCTGTCATTAACAATTATGCAAATGATCTCACTGATAAGTTGCTGTTATATTGCTATTTTATTTATCTCGTAAGCTTTTTTTTTTAGCGTATTGTTTTTGCTCTCTGTGTGGTTAACAAGAAAGTATCTCGGTTAGGATCCTTCGCGAATGTTATTCCCGGCATGTGGCTCAGTAGGGCACGCCGGTTTGTTCTTCATGGTGCTGGCGTTGGACGAGCCGTGCGCGTGTTGTCTTGTTTTAAGTTACTTGTTTTTTTTCTTGGATATATATCTCGCACATCATTTTACATTTTGCTGGTTGATTGAGTTGAGATGAACAGAAATCAAGATGAGGCATAGGTATAGTGACATTGAGGCATGTGTTCTCTAAGGCCCAGTTCCCGATGCGTTTCAGCAGACTGGGAAGATGGCAAGCGTTCAACTTCTTGTGTTGATAGTGTTATCGGGTGTTTTCATATATGCCAATATGTGCATATATTATGATGTGGAAAGTTGATGAATCGTGAGTCATATTTCCTGTATAGATATGGTCTTGGAGTCAGTCGGGATCGAGGCTCCCGGGTCGTAGGTATGTTCAAAAGGTGCCTTGTATCGTTTGAGGCTGGAGTCATCGTTTCGTTTTGAAGATTATTGAAGCATCTTTTTGCGTTTGTGTTCACGGCAGATGACGTTTGTTTCGCACGTCACAGGACGTTTGCGTCGCGTCGGAGGATACGCAGGTACGCATGTCGCATGTTACACACCAGGGTTATGACTTATGCTGGTTTTCTAATACTGCAAAGAGTTGTGTCATGTTTTAGCACTGGGAGCTGCAAACTGTCTACGAACACCTCCTGCGTAAAACTACGATTACAAGGAAGGCTCCTGTAGCATAATTCGGGTCAGTGCCTGGTAACCTACATACAAGTACAGGTCTGCACCGGGTAAGCACTGCTTTGATTACTAACGTTTGCCTTGTTTCGACTCAACGATGACAAAGATCAGCCTTGTTAGACACATACAGGTAAGTGGTTCTATCTGGTAATGGCATAATCACAACATGGTAGACGTTCGTAGACATTACGATGACAAACAAAGTGGTCCTTCGTAGTTCGTTCAACCAACTACGAGTGAATAGGTTGTAAGAAGATACAAACGACTCGTGATATTAACGACTCAAAACGTTGTTTTACAACAAGGCAAAGGGTATGCGGATTTACGCTAAACTTGTATGCTTGTAAAAGTGACAAACGTTTGTTGAAATGAGTTTACAGTGTATTGCCAATTTAGCAGATAGGGCGCCAAGCTAAAAATGAAACAAGAGAAATGGCTCTTCCAATATGCTTCAAAGACCTCGCTCTTTGATCTCATTCACATATGTATAGTTGAGAACCCATGTTTTTACTGCACTTTATGACGGACATTGAATGTCTTTCTACATTGAATGCATTACAATTTCCGAAAACAGAGGACAATCAAGTGCCATGGGCTTATGAAATGCGTTGTTGATTAGGCTTGGTGCTATTTCACCATGCTTTGAAGATCTCATTCTTTGATAAGTTTATAGTTGAGAACCCATGGTTTTTATTGCATTTCATGACGGACATTGAATGCATATGAATGTCTATCTTGAATGCATTTAAATTGCCGAAAACAGAGAACAATCAAGTGCCGTGAGATCATGAAGCACGTAGTACATCTTTATGGGCTCAGAGCTATTTCGCTATGTTTGAAGACCTCGCTCTTGGATTAGTTTATAGTTGAGAACCCATGTTTTTTTATTGCACTTTATGACGGACATTTAATGTCTTTCTACATTTAATGCATTAAAATTGCCGAAAACAGAGGACAATCAAGTGCCGTGAGCTCATGAAGCACGTAGTACATCTTTATGGGCTCAGAGCTATTTCGCTATGCTTTGAAGACCAGACATGTGCATGAATCCCAGGGAAGGATCTATGATCCCATTGGATCCCACGACAAAAATACAATGTTTGATCTTTGATCCCGTGGATCTCCCGGCAAAAATATAGGGTTGGATCTATGGTCCCAGTGGATCCCACGGCAAAAATACAATGTTAGATATATTATCCGCTGCACGGCAAAAATATAAGGTTGGATATATAGTCCCAGTGGATCCCACGGCAAAAACACAATGTTTGATCTATGATCTGTGGATCTCACGACAAAAATAAAAGGTTTGTTCCGTGATCTCAGTGGATCCCACGACTTAATTCAAGCATGTTTTTAAGGATACCATTGGATCCCATGGTAAAACCACAATGCATTCATGGCTCATGAGCCAACATTGACTACAATCTTGGATCACATCTGACATCAGTCTCTCAAAAATTAACCTTCTTAATTCATAATAGTATGACCTCCCACAAGATACTATGTTCACAGTAAATACCTATACTACTATTAACATTAATCTATATGATTACTAGCCGTAGCCATGTACCTAATTGTCAGAATATACACTACAGCACTGAAAGAATCAACATCAGATTTCAATCAAGGATTTCCTACCTCAACCTGCGTGGCGTGATGGTCTGCAGATTGATATTTACAGATCACAACTGTCAACAAGGCGGTTACTTGTTACACCTATTGTTAAAGTTACTGATATTGGTCAATGGTGAAGGTGACAAATGACGATCACATCTCACGTGAACATTTGTATAAACAAATTTCATTTTTTTTTTTTAAATTTAAATAAATTTTTAGTCCGAATGTTTTTGAATGAATAGATTTCCAAGGTCAGGCCCCGCGCTAAGCATAGCTTGTTGCGCAGGCCCTGACCCCACCACCCGATTAAGCAATTACTGGCGTCCGGCAGAATTTAGAAGCGAAAGTTGTACGTGCCCGACATACCTGGACACGGTCCGCCCCTCCCTCTGATGTCACCTGACCTTGGGTGCGACTGCTGCCACCGGCCACAGGCCATCCCAGTCAAGGGAAAATAGCGAGCGCCGAAGCGGCTCGAACCCGGGATGCCACTACCGGGTGAGGTCAGAAGTCCAGCGCTCTCCCAAGTGTGAGCTACAAGGGCGGACAAAAAAAAAATGATGTGCATTCACCTATGTTTGCATTCCGCCGCGGCCATATCACGGATGTGTCTTCGTAATACTTCAGTTCACTATCATAACATAATTTACACATACATAATTTATGGCATGGGCTCATGGCTCTTAGCCAATGGGAAGACATTTTAATTGTTGGCCTCAACCCAGCCATGTTAACACTTAATTTCGACATATATTTCTTTGTAATTGTGCAAGAATAAATATATTGTATATACATATATATATATATATATATATATATATATATATATATATATATATATATATATCTATATCTATATCTATATCTATGTCTATATCTATATCTATATCTATATCTATATCTATGTCTATGTCTAGGCCTAGGCCTAGGCCTAGGCCTAGGCCTAGGCCTAGGCCTAGGTCTAGGTCTAGGTCTATATATCTATATATCTATATATCTATATATCTATATATCTATATATCTATATATCTATATATCTATATATCTATATATCTATATATCTATATATCTATATATCTATATATCTATATATCTATATATCTATATATCTATATATCTATATATCTATATATCTATATATCTATATATCTATATATCTATATATCTATATATCTATATATCTATATATCTATATATCTATATATCTATATATCTATATATCTATATATCTATATATCTATATATCTATATATCTATATATCTATATATCTATATATCTATATATCTATATATCTATAAATCTATAAATCTATAAATCTATAAATCTATAAATCTATAAATCTATAAATCTATAAATCTATAAATCTATAAATCTATAAATCTATAAATCTATAAATCTATAAATCTATAAATCTATAAATCTATAAATCTATAAATCTATAAATCTATAAATCTATAAATCTATAAATCTATAAATCTATATATCTATATATCTATATATCTATATATCTATATATCTATATATCTATATATCTATATATCTATATATCTATATATCTATATATCTATATATCTATATATCTATATATCTATACATCTATACATCTATACATCTATACATCTATACATCTATACATCTATACATCTATACATCTATATATCTATATATCTATATATCTATATATCTATATATCTATATATCTATATATCTATATATCTATATATCTATATATCTATATATCTATATATCTATATATCTATATATCTATATATCTATATATCTATATATCTATATATCTATATATCTATATATCTATATATCTATATATCTATATATCTATATATCTATATATCTATATATCTATATATCTATATATCTATATATCTATATATCTATATATCTATATATCTATATATCTATATATCTATATATCTATATATCTATATATCTATATATCTATATATCTATATATCTATATATCTATATATCTATATATCTATATATCTATATATCTATATATCTATATATCTATATATCTATATATCTATATATCTATATATCTATATATCTATATATCTATATATCTATATATCTATATATCTATATATCTATATATCTATATATCTATATATCTATATATCTATATATCTATATATCTATATATCTATATATCTATATATCTATATATCTATATATCTATATATCTATATATCTATATATCTATATATCTATATATCTATATATCTATATATCTATATATCTATATATCTATATATCTATATATCTATATATCTATATATCTATATATCTATATATCTATATATCTATATATCTATATATCTATACATCTATACATCTATACATCTATACATCTATACATCTATACATCTATACATCTATACATCTATACATCTATACATCTATACATCTATACATCTATACATCTATACATCTATACATCTATACATCTATACATCTATACATCTATACATCTATACATCTATACATCTATACATCTATACATCTATACATCTATACATCTATACATCTATACATCTATACATCTATACATCTATACATCTATACATCTATACATCTATACATCTATACATCTATACATCTATACATCTATACATCTATACATCTATATATCTATATATCTATATATCTATATATCTATATATCTATATATCTATATATCTATATATCTATATATCTATATATCTATATATCTATATATCTATATATCTATATATCTATATATCTATATATCTATATATCTATATATCTATATATCTATATATCTATATATCTATATATCTATATATCTATATATCTATATATCTATATATCTATATATCTATATATCTATATATCTATATATCTATATATCTATATATCTATATATCTATATATCTATATATCTATATATCTATATATCTATATATCTATATATCTATATATCTATATATCTATATATCTATATATCTATATATCTATATATCTATATATCTATATATCTATATATCTATATATCTATATATCTATATATCTATATATCTATATATCTATATATCTATATATCTATATATCTATATATCTATATATCTATATATCTATATATCTATATATCTATATATCTATATATCTATATATCTACATATCTATATATCTATATATCTATATATCTATATATCTATATATCTATATATCTATATATCTATATATCTATATATCTATATATCTATATATCTATATATCTATATATCTATATATCTATATATCTATATATCTATATATCTATATATCTATATATCTATATATCTATATATCTATATATCTATATATCTATATATCTATATATCTATATATCTATATATCTATATATCTATATATCTATATATCTATATATCTATATATCTATATATCTATATATCTATATATCTATATATCTATATATCTATATATATATATATATATATATATATATATATATATATATATATATATATATATATATATATATATATATATATATATATATATATATACATACATACATACATACATACATACATACATACATACATACATACATACATACATACATACATACATACATACATACATACATACATACATACATACATACATACATACATACATACATACATACATACATACATACATACATACATACATACATACATACATACATACATACATACATACATACATACATACATACATACATACATACATACATACATACATACATACATACATACATACATACATACATACATACATACATACATACATACATACATACATACATACATACATACATACATACATACATACATACATACATACATACATACATACATACATACATACATACATACATACATACATACATACATACATACATACATACATACATACATACATACATACATACATACATACATACATACATACATACATACATACATACATACATACATACATACATACATACATACATACATACATACATACATACATACATACATACATACATACATACATACATACATACATACATACATACATACATACATACATACATACATACATACATACATACATACATACATACATACATACATACATACATACATACATACATACATACATACATACATACATACATACATACATACATACATACATACATACATACATACATACATACATACATACATACATACATACATACATACATACATACATACATACATACATACATACATACATACATACATACATACATACATACATACATACATACATACATACATACATACATACATACATACATACATACATACATACATACATACATACATACATACATACATACATACATACATACATACATACATACATACATACATACATACATACATACATACATACATACATACATACATACATACATACATACATACATACATACATACATACATACATACATACATACATACATACATACATACATACATACATACATACATACATACATACATACATACATACATACATACATACATACATACATACATACATACATACATACATACATACATACATACATACATACATACATACATACATACATACATACATACATACATACATACATACATACATACATACATACATACATACATACATACATACATACATACATACATACATACATACATACATACATACATACATACATACATACATACATACATACATACATACATACATACATACATACATACATACATACATACATACATACATACATACATACATACATACATACATACATACATACATACATACATACATACATACATACATACATACATACATACATACATACATACATACATACATACATACATACATACATACATACATACATACATACATACATACATACATACATACATACATACATACATACATACATACATACATACATACATACATACATACATACATACATACATACATACATACATACATACATACATACATACATACATACATACATACATACATACATACATACATACATACATACATACATACATACATACATACATACATACATACATACATACATACATACATACATACATACATACATACATACATACATACATACATACATACATACATACATACATACATACATACATACATACATACATACATACATACATACATACATACATACATACATACATACATACATACATACATACATACATACATACATACATACATACATACATACATACATACATACATACATACATACATACATACATACATACATACATACATACATACATACATACATACATACATACATACATACATACATATATATATATATATATATATATATATATATATATATATATATATATATATATATATATATATATATATATATATATATATATATATATATATATATATATATATATATATATATATATATATATATATATATATATATATATATATATATATATATATATATATATATATACATATATATATATATATATATATATATATATATATATATATATATATATATATATATATATATATATATATATATATATATATATATATATATATATATATATATATATATATATATATATATATATATATATATATATATATATATATATATATATATATATATATATATATATATATATATATATATATATATATATATATATATATATATATATATATATATATATATATATATATATATATATATTATATATATATATATATATATATATATATATATATATATATATATATATATATATATATATATATATATATATATATATATATATATATATATATATATATATATATATATATATATATATATATATATATATATATATATATATATATATATATATATATATATATATATATATATATATATATATATATATATATATATATATATATATATATATATATATATATATATATATATATATATATATATATATATATATATATATATATATATATATATATATATATATATATATATATATATATATATATATATATATATATATATAAATATATAT
>JAXIVJ010015391.1:5000-31727 GCA_036785665.1 Chirona hameri | reverse complement strand
TTCCGTCCCGTTCCGTCCCGTTCCGTCCCGTTTCCGTCCTGTTTCCGTCCCGTTTCTGTCCCGTTTCCGTCCCGTTTACGTCCCGTTTACGTCCCGTTTACGTCCCGTTTACGTCCCGTTTCCGTCCCGTTCTGTCCCGTTTCCGTCTCGTTTCCGTCCCGTTTTCCTCCCGTTTTCGTCCCGTTCCGTCACGTTTCCGTCTCTCTTCCGTTCCGTTTTCGTTCCCGTCCCGTTTCCGTCCCGTTTCCGTCCCGTATCCGTCCCGTTTCCGTCCCGTTTCAGTCCCGTTTCTGTCCCGTTTCCGTCCCGTTTCCGTCCCGTTTCCGTCCCGTTTCCGTCCCGTTTCCGTCCAGTTTCCG
Source organism: Chirona hameri (assembly GCA_036785665.1). NCBI lineage: Eukaryota > Metazoa > Arthropoda > Thecostraca > Balanomorpha > Balanidae > Chirona > Chirona hameri. Next base: position 31,368 of record JAXIVJ010015391.1, on the reverse strand, counting down.
TCCAGTTTCCGTCCCGTTTCCGTCCCGTTTCCGTCCCGTTTCCGTCCCATTTCCGTCCCGTTTCCGTCCCGTTTCCGTCCCGTTTCCGTACCGTCTCTCTCCCATTTCCGTCCCGTTTCTGTTCCGCTTCCGTCCCATACCCGTCCCGTTCTCGTCCCGTTGCGTTTGCAGTGTCCATTTGATACCTGTACCTACGACTCATGCCTGACAGACCAACACGGTGGCGACACGAGTGTGACTCTGCATGCTAATAATTATGATAATGCTTATGTTGACAGCATTGTTCTCCGGTGGCTGCGCACATATTGCTGGACGCCACCACGTCTTGCTGACAGTGAATCCTGGACAACAACAAGGTCGGGTCGATAGCACCGACCTGCCGGCCTTCCTCCCCCAGACGTCGCTCACGATGGATGCCGTGTCACGTTCATCTCCGTACTTGTATGCGTTATGAGTCAAGCACAATGTATGTGCAGACATTTAGGTCCTTGTTGAGCATCAGACATGTAATCAAATCCAGTGGAACATTCCGAAGCGAATATTGTCCGAATTATTTGAACAAAACCATTTTTGGAAAACGATTCTCTGCTCAATTTTAAAATACCTGGGTATTCACGTTTTTATGTGTAGATTTAATTAATGAATTTAAATTGTTTTATCTTTTGATGCAATCCAGGTGGGGGTTGGTAGTTAAAGGCGTTTCCCATGTGAATTTTCCCTGAATTGTTTTAGCCAAGTCCTTTTCGGAAGGCTAATCATTTTATTTAATGTAATGTGTCGGGGCATATTGATTTTTCCATATCGATTTTTAATGGTTGGATATAATTTACTCTAATGAGCGATACTCTTAGCGGTCATTGAGCGAGGGAAACTGGGTTTCCGAAGTGCGTGTAGCGTATTTCTCCCCGATAATGCATGAACTAATATACAAATACTAGCTGGGGTACCCGGCGTTGCCCGGGAAATTAAGTACCTGGCGGTGTCTTGGGAGCCAAAACACCCACAGGTGGCTTACAACCCATAAGCCAGACTTGAAAAATGCACGCTACCGGCCGTTCTATAGTTGGAGCATTGCAACCAAGGCCAAGTCATGAATATAATTTTAGAGTGTTCTGAATTTATATTTCTCTCCCACTATGCCATCAACTGATACTGACCCCAGGCACTATGGTTGAAAATTTGAGCATCGAAATGCCTTGAAATGCATTGAAACCAAGGCCACAGTTGTGAATATAATTTTAGAGCAATGTATTGAAACCAAGGCCACAGTCGTGAATCTAATTTTAGTGCACTCTGCCAGTCAATACTGCAGTACCTAGTGCTGTAAATATACGTTTCTCCCCCACTATGCCACCAAGGTCAGTTTGGCAATTCCATGGGTGTTACTAACACATGATGATGACAATTGGGGCTTATGGTTGTACCAAGTACCAACTGCATTGGTCATATTACTTTAACCCAAAGCTCGAATAAGAACATTGGCTTTCATGCTATCAGTAGGTTATCAATACTGACACACTAAAGCACCATGCATTGGTATTGTTTGCATTCTGATAGCATGAGGTCTGAGGTTAGGACATGTCTGAAGATTCAACTTTTACCTATACTCTATGTATATGTCCCACTCTAACCCAAAGCTCGGATAAGAACATTGGCTGTCCTGCTATCAGAAGGTAATCAATACTGACACACTTAAGCACCATGCATTGGTATTGTCTGCATTCTGATAGCACGAAGTCTGAGGTTAGGCCGTGTTTGAAGATTTAACTTTTACCTACTCTGTGTATTGTCTACACCACCAATAGTATGCAAGTCCTGTATGTATCTTGTTATGACCAGAGTTTGGGTGTTTGCTTACATTACCACAGTATAAAATGGCTGCAGAATGAATGTTACCAATGACATAAAATATAAATTCAGTAAGATCAGTAAGAAACATAGGGCAACATACTCACATCTTTCAGGCTGTGCATGGAAAGAAGTTGACACCTCTACCATTTTCTCTTATTCTTTTCCACATCCTTCATGGCCCCTTGGTAGCAGACACTGGTAAACTAAACTGAAACATGACTCTTATAAAGCAAGGCCGTATAAGTATAGACAAGGGCACACTGAGGCCGGTATCAATCAATCAATCAATCAATATTTATTAGGCGTGACATGGCATGTGACAAGTACATACATAAACATAACAGAAACAGAAACAGAACACCAGCAGTGAGTATACCTACTCCTCATCCGTCTGCTTGGACGGAACTGGGTTGGCTTCGCTAGCCTCCTGAAAAAACTATACGCTGAGGTAAGAAGCCTCAGCAAGCGTCTTGTCGCTTGGCACTGAGGTCCAGACAGTACCAGCCTGATACTGTCTACTAGCCCACTTGGGCTACGGGGCGTGCGCACACGTTCATGGTCAATGCGGCCGGCAGCGATGTCCAGGATGACGCCGAAATTATTATTGCACATTGCATACACCTGGGACAAGAATAAGCCAGCAAGTGCATCAGGGTTCACAGCGAGCTGAGCGAGACCCGATATATATATATATATATATATATATATATATATATATATATATATATATATATATATATTATATATATCTGATGCAGTCGATGGGACGAGCGGAAGGTTGCTCTAAAACACTGAAATATGGAGCCTCTGAGCGATTCAGATATAAGGTATAGATCAACAGATATATGGTAGAGCCTCAACATATATAAGGTATAGAGATACGGACACACTGAGAGTCAAAACACCGCCCCAAACTCTAAATGTATATTTCTCCCCTGCTTCTGCAGTTTAAAATAGCTGCAGAATGAATGTCACAAAAGCGCAACATATAAAGAAATTCGGGCCCTCTAAATACAAATATCATTGCAATCAATATCAATTCCACGATTTCACAATTTACATGAAAATTATAGAGGTCCGATCTGAATGAAAGTGGTACACTGACATGCCTGCCATCATGCTGATTCAGAGAATGTATGGGTTTTGGGTCCATCACTAAGGGTGTTTGAGTTTAGTGCGTTAGAACGATTTGAATTTGCCCTTTATATAGGATATTTCTTAGGTTAATATTGAACACCAGTTGGAAATGTTTATGCGGAAGCCTGTTTTGCTCTTTGTCAGCCTGTTTGTGGTACATCGTTAAACCATGCAGACACTGTTCAAACATTAATTTTGAACGATGTACCCCAACCAGGCTGACGAAGAGCACAGTAGTGCCCGAAAGCTTCCGCATAAACATTTTCAACTGGTGTCCAATATAAATCTAAGAAGTTTCAAGATGTCCCAGTTTAATAATTCCATCTTTATGTTAATCTAATATAAACATACATATTATAAAATAATGCCTGGTGTATCTTTAAAAAGTTCCCTACTTGTTGTGGAATATACATTGTTTTCCCAACCGTCATGGTGGCGGCTACTTTAGTGCCACATTCCCATTTCCTGCCGCGAGAGGCGCTACTGTAGTCTGTTCCACGTATCTTCAACGGTCACTCAAAGATGTCGGAGCTAGTAAGCGCGACTTTCAATGAACCTTTTCCTCAAAAATATCGTACGCAAATATTACGCAGCATTTGCAGTCTCTGGTGTATTGCTCAGATGCCTTTAATTTCCTTGGTAAAACATCTAGATAAACATAAACAAACTGGACATCTTTGAATGACCATTGCAGATACGTGGAGCAGACTGTAGTAGTATGTCCACGCCTGGCCCGTAACGGCGTAACGGGTTGCCTGGCCCGTAACGGCGTAACGGGTTCCCAGGCCCGTAACGGCGTAACGGGTTGTATCTACCCAGCGTATCTTCTGTGGTGATAAATAGGCTTGTGTTAGAGTACCGGGAGTACCTATGTCTAGAATAACAACATCCGGAAACATGCTAACGGAATTTAACCCTATTAGTGACAGGCTCCTGGCTACCCCTATTAGTGGCGGGGGGGGGGGGGGGGGGGATTCGCCCCCCCCCCCCCGGAGATCCCGAGATTCACCCGTCTGATTTTCTCAAATCAAACGGCGTTCGATTCCCCTCAACACGATCTACCTTTCTAAAAAAAAACATTTTCCTAAGTCTTTGATAGGTGGGCAAAAACTAAATATTTTAGAGATATTTTTTAACCACCACAGCTATCATGTTTATCAATCGATTTTAACGCAACTAATGGGGATCAATAGATATTTAATTGGAGATTGATATATGATATTATTTTTTAAATTAAAAAATCATAGACGTTTGCAGGCCACTAAATATGGGGGTGAAGTAAATGCGTAATAAAACCGTTCTTTCTTGGCTTTTTGGATAAATGAAATGGTGTGTTATTGTGACATCAGACACAACAGATATAAGGCATATTTGTATCCATAGACGGTGCCAGGTTAGTGAAAAAGGGAGCCCAAATAGATACAAAAAATTAACCGAAGGCAAGTTACTACCAAAATAGTCAAACGTCGAAATGAACCAAAATAGTTCCTGATCAAAAATGGTTTTATTGATCTAAGCATTAATTTATACGATGAACCATGCAGCGCTCAGGACGTCCTCCCTTTTGGCGGATTCGAGAAAGGAGATCATGAACAATCTAATAGGTCAGTAAACGCCTTTGCCACACCGCCCCCTCGGCCCTCGCCCAAAAAGTCGTTTTACTGGTTATAAACCGTCTATTGCGCTGTAATCGCTGACATATCGTTATTACCATGCCAGTCACCCCCCCCCCCCCCTTCCTGTGCCTGAACACGCCCCTGCAACTCTACATGGAAATTTGGGTGATCTGGATGATCACCCAAATTTTCAGGGTGATCAGGGTGGTGGAGGTGATTTTTCAGAATCAATCAGGGTGATCATTTGAAACTGTGATAAGTTAGGTGACTACCAAATACATATATTTCACATTGACATGAAAGAAACACATACCGTTCAAGAGCCCAATGTGGGACGTTTATGATGACATGATGCCGATCACTCTGCGCGTCAGTAGTTTTCTACAGCAGGTGTTCAAAGTAGCGACCTCGTTCCGCCCGGCGCCGCGTATTTTTCCATTTTCCTCAGCTGCGCCTCGTCCATGTTCTGTGGGACGTTTTTCCACGACCATATTCAGCGGCCCCATGGTCCGTAGCTCACACTGAACATGAGTCAGGGCCTGCTACCAGAAGCTGAAGTATTAGATAGGACAGGACGTGCTGTACGCTTGCCAGTGGTGCTTCTTTCTACGGGAGATGCTCCAGTAGCCGCACTTTGATGCGAGCAAATCCATCACAAGAGCGGTCTCATGACAGGGGCACAATCTTGTTGATACCAGTGGCCTTTACGGGTCGCACAGGTCCGTACGGCCAGCAACATTACTGCCCCAGGCATCTTCAGACATGATTGGCAGGTGACGGATCCTTCAGACCAGTTACAGTGGACCGGCAGACACTTTCCGTTGGCGGTTCTGACCCATCAAGCACTACTGGCCAGCGTACAACCCGTCCTGGCCTGTGTCTACTTCAGCTTCTGGCCACAGGCCTTCACTCATGTTGTTCAGTGTGAGGTACGGACCGTAGAGCAGCTGACTGGTCGTGGAAAAACGTCCCACAGAACATGGACGAGACGCAGCTGAGCAAAATGGCGAAAAGTACGCGGCACCGGGCGGAAAGAGGTCGCTACTTTTAGCACCTGCTGTAGACAATTACTGAAGCTCAGGGCGATCGGCATCATGTCATCATAAATGTATCACTTTGGACTCTTGAACGGTATGCGTTTATTTCATGTCAATGTGAAATATATGCATCTAATGATCACCTAACTTATCACTGTTTCAAATGATCACCCAGTATATGTAATAAATTATGCAAATAATGGAAGGAGAAACTATCTTTTGCATCTTCATCGCTATAAATGTCCCTTACATTGCTCTATTGACTGCCAGCCAAGCGTTTCATACTTCCTGGAAAACTCCCCTTTTCAAGTCCCTGAAATCGCCGATGCCGTGCAATATGTATTATCTTATTATTAATTAATTATAAGATGGCCATCCTTGCGTGTGTGCGTGCGTGCGTGCGTGGTACGTACGTGGAAATCAAATAATGTAACGGTCATACACAAATCAGTTGGTCAGTTGGTCAGCGCGCGGCGCCGCGATCGGACGTGCGACGCGCGCTGGCCGCTCGCTGCCTTACCTGCGAGCGTGGCTACCAGCCTATCGTCCTTTCTCCGTTTGAGAGTGGAGTGAGTGAAGTGTGAGTGTGCTCTGTGCTCTGTGCGATACTTACGAGACGGGTCCCGAACCGCCGCGGACGGCCGTGAGTTGGTTGACACCGTGTTGGCTGAAACGTGAGTGTCCGGTCGGCTTCGGCCGTTCCCGCCCACCGCTTTGTTTGGGTCAGCCAGCTAAGTCAGCTGACGGGCTGACCTTGAGCGGGACCCGGCCCTGGCCCTGACCTCTGCGCGGGGTCTGTGCTCAGCTGGCCAGACAAGAGTGGCCGTTTCTTGCTCGGCTGCCCGTCGGACCCTGCTGAACCTGGCAGTACCTTCCAGTGGAGCTACACGGCTCAGCGTTCTATGGACGTCTGCGTGATGGATCGGAATCTTCTCCGCCTGCTGTTGCTCCTGATCTTCGTGCGGCTCATCGCTTTGGCGACAGTTCCGGCTGCCGTCCGGCCCCGACATGGTACCAAGGGACGGACGTACCGCAGCTCTGGCCGTGACGTCATCGGTCGGCCTTCACCGCTGCCGCAGCTGGGCGGCCCGCCTGCGTCCGCGCAGGCGCAGGACGCGGAACTGCTGCTGCCATCTGGTGGCGGCCCGGCGCGCATTGGGCCGGGCCGCCACCATCCATCCTTTCATCGACATCGGACCACGGACGCCTTCTAGACAGCCTGCTCCAGCCCTCCACCGCTTCCGGGTGCGGGACTCCGTCCACGTGCATGTGGCAGGGTCGTTAGACCCATATATAGGTAGTCTCTAGATATTTTTAAGTAGGCAGAATCATTAGATTGGCAATAGGCCTCCTCCACGGTCTAGGTCCCCTCCAGTCTTTGAGTTAACTTTCAGTTGCAGTTGCCAACACGCTCTGTCGTGTGTGGCAAATTAACGTAAAACTTAGGTTCTTGTTTTAACTTTCCCCTCCCTCCGGTCATGGCGACCCCCCCCCCCCCCCCCCCCCCGCCCCTCCGTGCCCCGACCCCCTTCAGGAGTCTCTCCCCCGTCCCGGCGCGCGGCCCCGAGCCCCCCCGGACGGTCCTCCTGGACCCCCGGCTTCCCTCAGGAGCCTCGCCCGGACCGACCCGGTGCTTGGCTCCCCCCAACACCTCCCCACCCGACGGGCCTGCTCTCCTCCTCATTCAGAGGAAGGACGGAGTGCACATGAGGCACTCCAACCCGTTCGCGGTGCGCCGCCAACTGGTCGCCCTCTGCGGAGAGGTGGCCAGCGCGCGCTCCATCCGTTCCGGCGCTCTGCTGGTTCAGACCCTGTCTGGCCAGCAGACTGCCACCCTCCTAGCCATCCCGTCTTTCATGGACAAGGCTTGTGAGGTGACGGCCCCCGACCACATGAATTCCTGCCATGGATTCATCCTGTGCCCCGAAGTCAGCAATCTGACTGAGTCCGTGCTCCTCCAAGAGCTCGTGACTCAGGGGGTGGCAGAAGTGGTCCGGATGCGGTCTAAGCGACCAGGCCCCAACCCCATGGTCCGGCTGCGTTTCCGGGGCTTACAGCTCCCGGAACGTCTCTACTGCGGCTACATAGTGGACGCAGTCAAGGAGTGGACCCAAGGGCCTCTGCAGTGCAAAGCCTGCTGGCGGTTCGGCCACCACCAGCGTCAGTGCCACGCCCGCCATTCCATCTGCGGGAAGTGCGCCGAGACGCACGACACAGCTCAATGTGTCGGTGGCGACACCGCAGCCACTCGCTGCGTGTCGTGCGGGGTTCCCACCCCGCATGGTTCCGAGACTGCCCTGCCCGAGCGGCAGCCGCCGAGAAGACCCGGGCCCGCAAGGCGCCCCCCCCCCCACCCCACCTCCCATCCCAGCGCTGGCCCCCAGCGTCTGGCCCCTGCTGCCCCCATCCCACCGAACCCCATCCGCGCCCCCCCCCCCCCGTCGGACCTCAAGTGGGTCCACCCCACCGGTGCCACCGCCTGCCCCGACACAGCGGCAGTGTGAACCCCCACCGACGGCAGAGCAGGCCGAGTCCCACCCCATCTCAGCCGAGTCCCTTCTGGACTCTGGCAGTGCCCCAGCGGCACCCACTCCCACCCCGCCGAATCTCTGGCGGAGTCCCCGGTCGAGTCCTCTGAGGACTCTGACGCCTCTCTAATCAGAGCCGTCACCCGCCAAGTCCCAAACTCCCACCCTCCTCCTCTCTCTGAAGACAGTCGGTCCCTCACCCTCTCCCCGCCATCCCTCCCCTCCCCCCACCCTCCTTCCCGGCTCCCTCGCCCTGCCTTGCCTTCAAGGTCAATAAGACAGGAGAGTCCCTCCCCCCCCCCCAGCTCCTCTGAGCGTAACCGCTACCGCCGCAATTTGAGACGGTTCACAAACAGGAAACAATAAATCACCTCCAATAAAATACTTCATTAAGTTATTTCTGACTAACTGTTAAATCATGTTGCTGCTGACGTGGGAGTTGCGTGTTGGCTGCCGGTGTCTTGTTGCGGGGGTCCCCTGCTGGATCGGCCGCGCGGCGAAGGGTTCTATTCGTTGCGTGGCTGATTTGGCGGGGTATTTCTGCGATGGGACGCCGATGGTTGATGTGCGGTTTTGCGTTGGCGGCGGCATGATTCCCTGCCAAACCAGTCGCGCAACGAAAGGTTCCATTGGAATTCGTTGTTCATTTCTTAACGTAACGCTCCTCCCATCCCTCCTCCCCCCTTTACTCCGCTCTTGCCAGAGCCGAATAATTGTACACCCGCCCCTGATCACAGATGCTGATGCTGCGCTGCGGCGCGGTGGCCGCTGCGCTGCGGTGCAGTGTCCACTCCACTGCGCTGCGGTGCAGTATCCACCCCGTCCAATGCGCTGCGGTGCAGTATTCGCAAACTTGTTTACCAGATCCCGACGCTGCGCTGCGGCGCGGTGGCCGCTGCGCTGCGGTGCAGTGCCCACTCCACTGCGCTGCGGTGCGGTGTCCGCTGCGCTGCGGTGCAGTATCCACCCCGTCCCATTCACTGCGGTGCAGTATTCGCAAACTTTTTTACCAGATCCCGACGCTGCGCTGCGGCGCGGTGGCCGCTGCGCTGCGGTGCGGTGCCCCCTCCACTGCGCTGCGGTGCGGTGTCCGCTGCGCTGCGGTGCAGTATCCACCCCGTCCCATGCACTGCGGTGCAGTATTCGCAAACTTTTTTACTTCATGACTCCCATCCCGAATTAATCACACTTCTTTATGATTTCTTTATACAACACGATTAGAACTAATTGATAGGTCTCCTCTTAGATTATCTCTACCAAACACGTTTAGCTAAACAAATATGACAGGGTTTTTTGGCCCTGCGCATTTTTGGCCCACCGCGCAGGTTTTTTCCCCTTTGCCTTAGACGCTGGGTTTTGTATTATTCAGGACTTTTCGCCCGGCTAAATACACCCCACAACCAGGTCTCACCGAGGCGCCGGAGCCAGGGAGACTGGCAACAGTCTCCCGTTGTTGCAATGACGGCACCCCCACGGCTCCATCAACACTGACACTGTACAAGTGTATTATAATAAAAATATGTATGTATGTGTGTCTCGTGTTTTACTTATTTTTGACCTTGAACGAAATACTTAACGTAATGCTAGATATTATATTTGACCTTGAACGAAATACTTAACGTAATGTTAGATATTATATTTACTTTGAACAATACATTTTCCGGGTTCACATAAACCGGTTAACGTAATTAATTAACGTATAATAGCTACCCTATTCCCTTGCTTGCTCGGGTTCACATAAACCGACTAACGTAACTCTTTGCCTGGCAAATTGCCAGAAGTAATTTCCCCAAACCCGGGAAATGGCTATAGGCCGGTCCGGGTAAAAAAAAGAAGACAAAAAAGCAGGAGGACTCGGCGCGGCGGACGCGGCCGAGCGCGCGGACGGAGAGCGGGACGGGGACACCGGCGTGGGGAGCGTCAACAGGGGGCACCGGGGGACGTGAGAGTATGTGTTTTTCTGCTTTAAACATCAGATCGCTGAAACCCAAAATACTGTCGCTGCGGCACGACCTTAACTTGTATAGCTGTGATGTTTGTGTTCTTTCTGAAACTTGGCTAAAACCTGAAACACCCTCACGGTACATTAACTTCCCTGGTTATACTTTGACACGCGCGGACCGACCTGATGGTAGAGGCTATGGGGGAGTTGCTGTTCTTAGTAGGTCGGATTTTAAAGTTAGGAGGCTCCAGTCAGTATGTGCTTCTGATCAATGTAAATTAGAAACTTTATTGCTTTCAGTGACCAGTTTGCGTAGGCGCCGTTTCAACGTGTGTGCTGTGTATAGGCCCCCACATCACAGCTCTGCTCAGATTGCTATCGATTTAGAATGTCTGGAGACCCAAGTGCAGCGTGTCTTACTTAGTTCTACCGATCCTCTTATCATCACTGGCGACATTAATTGTAATCTTCTAGGAACGGACGCAGACCCTTTTAGAGTCAGACTTTAGAGTTTTTAGACAACTTATCCCTGTTCCAACATGTACGCGCTCCCACTTTTAGGTCTGGGTCACTGTTAGATGTTTTTATCACGAACGTGGCTAATTTTACAACTGATGCTCAAGTACATCAATGCGCCTATAGTGATCATTATTTTATTGTTGCCCACCTTGATATCCCTAAAGCACGTGCGAAGCCGAGATTCATATACTCTAGACGTCTACATAGGATGAATGTGTTAGATTTTCATTTTTCGCTGTGCCGTACTGACTGGAGCCCAGTGTTCTCGCGCGCGGGAGTTGCCGATCAGTGGACTGCCTTCTCCGATCTGTTTCTGTCTATTCTTGACTTTCATGCCCCTTCACAGCGCATCAAGCTGTACAACCCTTCGGCACCCCCTGTCTCGGACGCCACCTTGCGGCTGAGGGCTCAGCGCCGCGGACTTCTTGCCCGCAGTGGTAGGACCCCGGCCTTCATCGCTCTAGATAAGAAAGTAAAATCAGACATCCGGTATGATGTAAGACGAGATATTTCCAGGCGGGTGAGCGAGCAGGGTCCTACTACAATTTTTCGGAACATTCGCCAAATTATAGAGGGCAAGAAGTCCGCACAGAGAGCTGCGCCTGAGGCCACACCCGACGAGCTAAACAAGTACTTCGTCGGGGTGGGGCCTCGTGTCGCGGGTGAGGTTCGGGACAGGGGGGAGCCCATTCAGCTTCCCTGTAAACTCCCGAGGGTTGGCGCTTGCGCTTTCTTTCTGGAGCCTGTTTCCCTCGACTTACTTCATTCTACCCTCTTTTCTATGAAACATTCTGGAGCCTGTAGTTCTGACGGCATCTGCATCCGGGTTTTGAAACTTTGTTTTGACGTCATCGGCCATGTCTTCCTTCATATCATCAACACCTGTCTCACAACCTGTGAATTTCCCGCGTCCTGGAAACACTCTATCGTACATCCTATTCACAAATCCGGGAGCCTCTCCGAAACTTCAAACTTCCGTCCCATCTCCATCGTCCCCGCCTTCCCAAAGCTAATAGAGAAAGTTGTGCAGCGGCAACTGTACACTTATATGTCTAACAATCATCTTTTTTCCTCATCCCAGCACGGTTTTCGCTCAAATCTCTCCACCGAAACCGCGCTTCTTACCGTATCCGATAATATCCTTTCCGCCACCGACCGCCAGGACATCACGCTCCTCTGTCTCATTGATCTGTCAAAATGCTTTGACGTGATCGACCACGCAAAGCTCCTTTCCAAACTGCAAACCTATTCTATCGATCCTACCTGGTTTTCCTCTTACCTCACTGGCCACACTCAATCTGTTTGTACAGCTGACGGGCGTGGAAACCGTCACCTTTCCCGATCCCTACCCAATACTATCGGTGTCTTCCAAGGATCCTCACTTGGCCCGCTCCTATTCCAGATTTTCGCCAACGATCTTTCCCTGTTCGCACCACAGGCGCACGTGGTGCAGTACGCTGACGATACCCAAATTCTGGTCTCAGGCAAAAAAGGATCCCTCCCTCAGCTCATTGCTACCATGGAACAGGCTTTATCATCTCTCGATGCCTGGTTCCATTCCCATGGTTTGAAAGTAAATACCGGGAAAACAGAACTCATGGTCTGTGGTTCCCGTCAAAATTGTCGCGGCATGGCCCCGACCACTATTCGGTTCCGCGAAGACATAGTGCGTGAGAGCCCCACGGTGAGGAACCCTGGCGTACTGTTCGACAAGAACCTCTCGTGGGACTCACACGTATCTGCCCTCGTCAAAAAATGTAACGGTATCCTCATCGGCCTGATCCACGTGCGTCATCAGATCCCTTCGTCACTTCTTCCTATCATAGTCGACGCCCTTGTCATCTCGCACGTCCGATACTGTTTGACGGTGTTCGGCAACGGCTCAGAGAAAAACATACAGCGCCTCCAAAAGATCCTCAATTTTGGCTTGCGCGCTGTCTCTGGCCGGCGTAAATTTGATCATATATCGGACGTGCGAGATGAACTGGGCTGGCTCACCGCCCGGCAGCTGTACGAACTTCAATCCATCAATCTTCTTCACAAAATTCGCACCACCGGGGAACCACAGGCTCTCGCTTCCCGGCTTTCGACAAACGCTGAGTTTCGTTCTAGAAGCACACGCCAGGACGCTGATTTAGCCCTCCCGCGCGTGAGAACCGAAGCCGGCAAGAGACGATTTGTATACAGTGTAGCGCAGCGCTACAACGCGTTGCCGCCGGACCTGCGTGAGGCCTCTTTACCATCTTTTAAACGTCAGCTCGGTGATCTTTTACATGGTGTATGATGGGTGTCGTGTATGTTTATGTCGATCGCTGTGTGAATGTGTATATGATCATGGAGTGTATTTTAGTTTTTGTATGCATGTTGGTAAGTGTCGTTTTTAACATGTCGTTTTTAACACCTTTTAACCATGACGCGACACTCAGAATAGCCGTTTTATGCATCGGAGAGTGTTTTTACTGTCAATACATACATACATACAAATTGGCTAATAACTCTACAACCGTAGCAGCTAGGTGCGTGAAATTTGCCACGTAGGCCCGGTGCTAAAGGCGCACCATCATTCAAATTTCAAGAAGATTCAACATACGTGTCGGTCGCTGTGTTGGTGATAACTGTGTCATTGGTTTAACATAGGAAACGGCGAAATTCACACATCGACGAGAACGGCCAAACGCGCGTCGATCTCGGGCCGATAACTCGCAAAACGAGGGCAGCAGCGACATGCGATAAACACAATTCGACAGAGAGTACATTGGCCTGGAGTGTCACATGTCGTTCAGAGCAAAGCTTAGTTCAAGTCGAAAGTTGTTGTTGTAGACCGGATTCCACCGGCGGTATATTTCGTTGAAAAAATTGGCATTGTAGCAAACAATTGTAATATAAACGTAATACAAATAGGTATAGATATATATAGATGGCGCTACCATATGGGAGGGGTATAAAGGATGAGACAGTTAGTTTTGTTAGAGGGTGAGAAGTGTTGTTGTTAATGTTAGGAAGAGGTTAAGGTAGCACCATCAAGGTTAACAAAACATAATGAAAACAATGTCACATATAACAAAATAATGCAAAAAAGATATGAAATAAGGACGGCGGTATAGGTGGCAGCATAGGTGGCGCAGGTGGCGCCGTCAGGCGGCGCTCCAGCTCGGAGAACACGGGAACAACGGGGAGCGCGTGCGTACCGTTCACCAGCCAGCACGTTACTCGCTCCAACCAACGCTCCAACCATGTAGGCGGAAGACGGACAGGCCTCCGCCGAGTCCTTGGGAGCGTCTCAGGCCGAACTCCAACAGCCGGATCTCCTTCCCGACCGCCATCCGGTACCGGGGCGCGTTCGTCGCCATCAGTGCATGCTCATTTCACATCTTCACCTGGAAGGGGTGGCGACAGAGGGTCTTCTGCGTCCCCGTGGCGTCCGGCGCCGGCTCCCTGTACCGGGTCATCAGGTCAATCAGCGCCGAGCCGTCCTTGTAGAGACGGTAGCAGGTAGACCGTCCCGGTATGCTGACCTTCTCCACCCCCCGACTCAGCTTCATCCGCGGCTTGTCGTTAACCTCCATCTGCCGCTGACACGTCTGACACGTCAGTCGCCTGCCAGTCTCGGCTGCCACCGTCCACCGGTCACTAGAACAACCTGCCGACAGCCAGCAGACGGCAGCTCCCAGTACCACATCGCTGGGCAGATTTCCAGATTTGGCCATCTTTCTGGCCGGCCGGACACGTTGGCGGCTCAGAGCTGGGAACGAAGGTTGAAGAGTCCTGGTCAGGCAACAGGGTGGGTAAAGTCAGGACGGACAGTGTGTTTGAATGGCCATTGAAATATATTACAATGCAATAAGCAAAGAAAAACTAAAACTGAAATTATGGTGCAAACATCATATCCTTATTGCTACTAACACCTCCTCAATTTCAGCTTTCATTGGGCGTCGCAGGGCAGGGTATAGGGCTACAGTGATTCCTGAGGCCCCGCCCTGCAATCCCTGAATATATACATAAATAATGGATGAACTTGGTGGACAACTTGGTAGGTAGGACATAACCTGATACAAAACTAATAGGAATCAATAAAAAGTTTCTTAATGACTTTCTTGAAGAATGATTTGCCAAACGGAACATCTCTGATATCTGGTATTGGTTGGGCAACAATTATATTCCAAATTAAGGGAGCTCTGCAGAATAGTGAAAACTGACGATAGTTATACATTCTATAATTGGGGACAACTAGTCCAGTCGCAGATAAATTTCGTTCAGAAAAATGCTGAGATATTCTAGTAGATCGAGTTGGTACGTGTAATGTAAACTTCTTAGCAATGACACATGGTAGTGTCCCCCTCAAGAAACCATGCAAGATATTTAGGATCTGGTACTGCACAAGATCAGTAAATTTCAGAAGATTTAGGTCCCGAAATAGCGCCGACGTGTGAAATCTAGCGGGCACACCCGCAATTAAACGAACCGCGCGCTTCTGTGCAACAATGATCGGATGTAGCGTGACGTCATAGTTAGATCCCCATACGCATACACAGTACGTCAGGTAGGGTAGAATCAGGGCATTATACAACATCACTAGGATATTTTTATTCAAAAGATATCTAGATCTGCTTATAACACCTACATGTCTACTAATGATCCCAGATAACTTATTAACATGGACTTAAACTTCATATTTTCATTTATGAGTACCCCTAGATATTTCACTGTGTGAGCACGAATCAACTCTGAATTACCCAATGGAATTTTCAGATCATGAACTCCAGCACTGTTGGTATAAACCTGGTAAAATGTTTTATGTACTGATAATGAGAGCCTATTTGCGCGCAACCATGAAACAATCTTCGGAAATGATTGTAATATTATATTTTGAAGGTCAGTCATGGATGGTGCCGAATACAATATTGCTGTATCATCAGCGAAAAGTAGACATTTTGCAACTGGGCAAACTTTATAAAGATCATTTATACAAATCAGAAACAGGAGTGGCCCAATCACAGATCTCTGAGGAACCCCGCACGTGATGTCCTTGGCGCCCGAGACGATGCCATTAAACTTGACCCTATGCTTTCGGTTAGTAAGGTAGGAAGTTAGAAAAAGAATAGCATTATCAGAAATGCCATACATGTTAAGCTTTTGCAACAATATGTTTATGTTGACCGTGTCAAAGGCACGAGCCAAATCTAGAAAGATGCCAGCCGTTTTCTGATTACAAGTTAAGTTATCTGTGATAAAATCATGCAGGATGGAGATCGGCATATATGTGGAGTGTTTAGCTCTAAAACCAAACTGCAAGTCAAAAAGAATGTTATGATCAGATATGAATGATACAAGCTGTTTGTACATTAAGGTTTCTAGGATCTTTGAAATAACTGGCAACACCGAAATTGGCCTATAGCTGGAAAACAGGGTCCTTGGACCCCCTTTGAAGACTGGTGTAATCACTGCCTCCTTCAACATTGATGGGAATGTATTGTGAATAATGCAAAGGTTAATAGTATGGGTTAGATGGGAGAGAATAGCTGGCAAAAGGTGTTTAAGCAACTTGGCGCTGATTCCATCAATTCCTGCCCCTGTCTCATTAAGGCTTATAGCAATAGTAAAGACGTCATGCTCTGTGACTGGAGAAAATGTCATCGTCTCGGGCACCTCAACACCTTGCATGTAGGATAATGGATCAGAGATACTAGGCCCCAGAGCAGTATCAAGGTTAGGTGCAACATTGCTATAATATGTGTTAAAAGACTCTGCAATAAGCTGTTCATCTGTAACAAACTCACCATCAATTTCAAATCTTGATGCAGGTTTAGGCTTTGCTTTCTGTTTTTGGATAGCTTGGAGCAAGTTTTCCCAGAGGAGCCTTGGGTTATTCTTATTTTTGTTAAATTGATTCTGAAAATAACATTTCTTTGCTTGACGCAAAGTGAGCCTCAGAACATTTCTATATCTTTTAAATTTTGCCTCATTCTCGACACTACGGTTCCGTAAAAACTCTTTCAGCAGTTTATTACGCGTGTTCATGCTACGGAGGATGGCAAAGGTTGCCCAGGGCTGGATGGGTGTGGTTTGCCTGTGTGTTGTGGTTGATGAGAGGTTGTCAGCCTCTTGCTGAATAGTAGAAATAAAAAAATCACAAGCATGCTCAGGGCCACTAAGCATATGAAATGTAGCAAATTTGCCAACAATGTTCTCCTTTAATTCATCTAGTCTAGTGAAGTTAAATTTTTTCACTGCAGGCACCCGCTCAGTATGAGGGTCAGGACTGAGAATGCTGGTAGAGCAGAGCACAGCCTGGTGATCTGCTATGCCACAACAGATAGTGCAGCTGTGCAAGATTGAGCTAAGTGAATTTGTAAATATATTATCTATAAGCGTTTCACTGAAAGGTGGGGTTGTTGATATACGGGTTGGAATAGTTATGGTGGGGAAAAAACAGAAAGAATTAAGGCAGTCTAGAAAAGTTTTTACATCAGCCCTACTGTTGTATTGGAATAGGTTTAAGTTCCAATCACCTCCCCAGAAACACACTCTTTGGAGGCTATTAATACTGCTCAGTGTCATTTCTAAATATGGCAAAAACAGAGCCAGCGGGTATGAAGGTGATCTGTAGGTGACACCAACAAGAAATACTGGCTTGCCTGGATAGGCAACCTGGACAAGAATGCACTGAAACTCATTCTTTTCAATACAAAGACTGTCAAGTTTTTTGCAAAAAGGGGACATGTCTTTCCTGATGTATATAGCACATCCTTTACCAATGCAGCTTTCAGGCATAGAGTGTATCATCTCATAGCCAGGCAGTTGGTACCCAGACAGAAGATTGGGATCAAGCCATGTTTCAGATATTAGAATGAAGTGTGCAGCATGAGCGTTACTAGTTGTTAGAGTGACTATCTCTTGGTAGCTTTGATGAAGGGACCTGGCATTTATATGCAATATTGACAAACCATTTTGTAGTAGCTTCAATGACTGTGATGGCAAGAGAGACTGACAGTTTTGAGCTATCTCTGTGAAGTCTGGCAATGCAAAGGGACGAGTATCCATGATTGGGGAGTCATCAGGAATAAGTCTGAGTGTTCCATCAACAATCACATTGTGATAATTTGAATATGCATTTACAGAAGTAATTTTTACTAACCTTTACTTAATGTAAGAAGAAGAAAAACTAAGAACAAATTAATGAACTAATGCAAAATATATATATATATATAAATACAAGGATATAAAAGTAATACCTTGTAAGAAAAAAGAAGTACTAAGCAACTAAGGCTGGTCTACACACTGGTACTGGACTGGGAGCAATGTCTTTAACCCGTGAGGTGATATACAGGCTAGGTTGTCTCTGGACTGGATGTCCCCTAGTTGGCCTGTGGCTGTGGTGCTGGAGCTGAGCGCATGTTCCTTTTGGGGGGTACCTTGCGCCATGCGGGGCCTGCATTGCCACTGCCAGCAGACCCTGATCCACCAGCCACTGACCTGACACCAGTATGCCCATTCTGGACCTGACCTGACACACTGTGCACCTGTCGAACATGATCACGAATGTTCATAGGGGAGAGAGTAACCTTTTTTCCACTGCACAGGTTCATGACCTGCTCCTTTGTGGCACCAAACGGAATCTCAACTGGTTTCACTTTCCTGTTCGCAGATGTTCGAACAAAGATTTTCCCTCCCTGAGTATAGTATGAGAGTACTTGGGAATTGCCTTTTTCTATTTGCTCCTTCTGAGAGGGTGCCATATTTTAACTCAGTCTACCGTACAACAGGTGACAGGGAGTAGGAGAACAATTATTGTCAGACAAATCAGGTAAGGAAAGGCGCTCAAGTTATCCATCAATGCTACATAGACCAGCCCCAATCATTCACAGAAAGACAGCGGGCATGGCAACTAGTTAAATATCTGTTTTCAACGGAGCCAGATTATCACAATACTTAACTGAAGAAATAAGATTTGACCCAATCTCACCTCAAAGACTCCCCAATCACAGCAATCTCAAATGTTATGATGCACCCAGCTCCCGAAAATATGGCGCTACACAACCAAATCGAAATGTGCTGACTGCGCACAAACAGCTGACGTCGCCAGCTGGTCTGCGCCAATGTCTAGAGAGTTACCTAGAAAGGCCGACGCAGGGCCGACGGAAAAGCCAAGGAACATTTGGCACACCAAAGCTCGGATATGGCAGCACCTGAAGCGCGACCGATTTGAATTACCTTGTTCGCTGCTGAGGCGCGCCAAGTTTGACACGTACTTAGTTTCCGATAATTTAACTATTCTTCACCTTAATGCAATGAAAAGATTACGCCAGTTTAATCAGAAATATTGAATTGAGCTAGACAATGGCCATTCAAATCACACTTACCTCAGGATGCGATAGAAAAGGACAGTCAGGATCGGAGCACCAACCAACGTCCGTCTACCACCAGTTCCCACCGTCTTTTTTTATGTAAGTTATGACAACTTATATAAAAAACGGCATTTTCAGTATTTAAATCGGTACTCGGAAGCTGTTGAACATAGAACGCTGAGACTTCACCACTTTCAGGCGAAAGTACCCTCTTTAAATTATATTTGTAACACAAAGCTGTTTGAGTAATATTTAGGCAGGCTGACAGGCGTTGCAATATTTTTGCAATATTTTTTACCATGGTATTCTTCCCAACACTGCAAAGGATAACACGAAGACGAGTTTTCACCCCCCCCCCCCCAAAAAAAAAAACATACACCCGGATAGCGTCATCTACTATCCACCCAACATATTTCGCTTCTAGCTGATGTTAACTTATGATAAGGACAAACGTGAATCATTTCTGACGCTGTGACGCGGACTCGCAGGGACTCGCCAGGCGACGGCTGCGGCCGGGATTAGTTTGCCGTCCGCCGTCAGAGGCGCTAGCTGACGGCCAGTGACCTTGGCCGGCGAGCGTGTGAGTTTCCCACGGCCGACGGCGGGCGCCTTTCATAACATATACATCGGACCAGGAAATGGGCAACGAATGAAATGGCTGGCTATATATATTAGCTGGTTATATACACAAATGTGTCCTATGCTATCCACCTAAAATATTCCGTCTAATAATTAAGTTATGAGAAATACAAGCGTAAAATATTGATTAACACTTTAACAATGGACGCTCAGCAGTACGCGTCGGTGGTGCAGTGGTTAGTGTCGCTGATTACTGAGTGAGTGAAGCGGGTGCGATTCCGGCAGGCCCAGCCCAGGCCCAGCCCAGGCCCAGCCCAGGCCCAGCCCAGGCCCAGCCCAGGCCCAGCCCAGGCCCAGCCCAGGCCCAGCCCAGGCCCAGCCCAGGCCCAGCCCAGGCCCAGCCCAGGCCCAGCCCAGGCCCAGCCTAGGCCCGGCCCATGGCCCATAAGGCTGGCCCAGCCAGTGACGAACTCTGCTAGCGGCAGACGGACGTCCTTGAGATGCAGAACTGCTCTGTCGATCATGTCCTCAGGGATTCGGGCCACTTCACGGATGATCGCGTCCTTCATCTCGGTCGTGGTCTTCAGTCTCCCCGTATACACTCTATCTTTCAAATACCCCCACCGTCCAGCGGGTTGAGATCCGGACTGTAAGGGGCCCATGGGATCGTCCACTTGAGGCTGATGTGCTGTTATTGGAAATGTCTGGGGAGGATTGGAGAGGAGACGACCGCCGCGCAGTCGTGAATGGTTCCAGCAAGATGGCGCGACGTCACATACCGCTCGAGAGTCACTTGACTCGGTGCGAAGAAATTTCCAAGAATGGCACATCCGCTTCAAGTCGACTTTCTTCGCACCCAGTCGAGTGACTCTCGAGCGGTATGTGGCTGCGAACATATCAGTGCGAGGCCCAATGCATATGTTTGCTTTTTTCGCGTAGAATCATCAGGTGGACGTTTGCATTTGTAATTTTAGAGTTCTGCATTACACATGCCACGTGGCATGATTAAGAAATAAATCCACGTAAGAGCGCCTGGTGCCAGCGCGTTGCGAACCCACGGCCAATCGACGAATACGCTGCTAGGAGTAGACAGCTATACCGACAGAGCTATTTGGGCTGATGTGATGGACACTGTTATTCAGTCTCCAATGTTGGATCTCTCCCAGCTCAGGATAAGTGACCCCTTGACCATCGAGACAGACGGCCCTGACCACCACCCAGGTCGCGGTGCATTCCATTCCGACAACGCCCCGCACTCCCTCCCTCCCTCCCTCCCGCTCCCCAGGTCACGCACGTGTCAGACAGCCACAATGGGTACCAACCTACGGTGGGGAAACCACCTGCTTTGTGCCTATCGCGACCGTAGCGCCACGTGGTGGCAAGGGAAGATCATTAGTAGACCGACTGTACATACATACATACCTATGATGTTATGAAATCATGTATGTATCAAATCGGTTGGTCAAACCCTGTGACTGTGGCACGACCATAAACTTTTTTGGAGGTGTGGTCACCTGACCTGGCCTGGTGACGACCTGACCTGAGATGACCTCAGGTCAACAATTTAAGAAAGGCTGCGCAAAGGATGGGGATAAGGTGGAAGCAAAAACCTCATGGGGTGTGTGTGGTGGGGGGAGGGGGGGAGGTCAACCCCAGCAGGGCGACAAGGGTTAATCATTGATGTGCAAGTTTTGAATGATACAATGAGGTCGTTTTCAATCATCCAAGAAGCAGCGTTTTCACCATGACGCTTGATGTCCAGACAACAGCAGACGTCTTCTGTTGTAACATTGGCTTACCTGATTTATCACGTCTATCATATGTGTGCGTAACTGTGTGCGTTTGTTGACAGGTTTTGGTTGGCGTGATGGTAGCGATGATCACGGTATCTACCAGCGCCAACAGCGCGGCAGCTGTGATGCTGCCACAGCTCATGTCCAACACATCCGACATCCCTGTGACTACACAACAGGGCACCTGGTTCGGTATGTCAACCTCCTCTTAAATTTGTAATGAAAAATGGCACTCACCTATGTGTACCAAAAATGGATTTAGTACAGATTATAAAATGTGAAATGCGTATCGTATTCCTACGAGATTTATAGATGTGGTGCCCTTTTCTTCTAAGGCTGTAACACTATATGCGCAATGCTCCCTGCAAATGATAATGGCAAAACATGCTGATGTTATGGCATCGCCTACCTCGCTTTGTATTAGCGTTTCACGACGTAATGGCCGGAAAGCTTCCGCTCTTGGATTTTGTCCGGCGCATGGGCGAAGGAACGTTTTGAAAAGTGTGTGTTTGGAGGGGGGGGGGGGGGGGGGAGCCGGAACCTCACCGGATAAATCTAACTCGAAACCTAAAAGGGCTAGAAAGATGCGGAAAAAAAGAGTTCGAAAGCTCTCGACAGATATTCGAAGTTACTTCAAGTACTATTTGATCAGGTCAATATTGAGGTCACCGGAGGTCATCAAAGATAAAAAATAAAGTACAGGACTTTGCTCTAGAAACCCCCAAATATAACAAATATGACAGCTAGGAACAAACGAGAAAAAAACAATCGCAAGCTCATGAACAATTCAATCGCATTTGGTGTCCTCAAAGCTAGGAAAGCTAGGTTCATGTCAATAGTTTAGGCTTCAGAGGTCACCAAAGGTCATGAGGGCATTTTGAATACAAAACAAATCATGAATAACTTTATATGAGTTCGTCGTATAGCAGTAATGCTAACAAAATCGTGTTTGTCTTGCCAATGCGCTTCGAAACATATTAATGGTGACTTGGTTAGGTCAATATCAAAATTTGACGTCAAGTCAAGGTCATTTGGTGAGCCAGGTAGGTCATGTTGCATATAAGACGATGCATGCGACTCGACAATACAAACACAGTGGTGTCACGTCTCTATCTTTATTGTATCAAACGTTATGGGTACAAAACTGTTGGTGACCTCAGATGACCTCAGCTGACCGTGCAGAGGTCACTGAGCAACAATTGTATATGGATCATCAAGAATGAGCTAAAATAACATGATTCTGAAAAAAATAGCCTGATCCAATGAATTGTAGAATTGTAGGTACATTAAAAGTGTAGCATTGTACGAATTGTGGGCACCTATGGACCTTATGAAATCCTGCAAGTTTCAAATATATCGGACAAACAGTGGCTTTGGCACGACCACAAACATTTTTGGAGTTAAGGTCATTTGACGCGACCTGGTGACCTGACCTGAGATGACTTGAGGTCAAAACTTCCACACCATGTGGTTAATTGATGCCCGAATCGCGGTGCCAAATGCCGCTTTCCCGCTATTCTCGAAAAACCTCAGGGGAGGGGGGGGGGGGCAAAATGCCCCCCCCCCCCCCCAGGGCGAGGGTTATGACGCCCATACCGAACCAACATCAGCGATCGAAGAGGTAGCAATCGCCCAAAAGTAGGGGTGCAGTTAACATGGTTCGCTCTCCCGACCTAAAACGTTGGGCCCTGGCCACCCCGGCCCCCGGTTCTTAGATATGCATATTGCTTATGGGTTATGACATTGCGGGGTTATGAATTCATCCTTATTCTCCCAGCTTTAAGGCATTCATCTCGAACCAATGTCAGTGATCGAAGAGGGTGAAATCGCTGAAAAGCGAAGGGCCAGTTATCATTGTTGCCCCCCCCCCCCGGTTACAAAGTTGGGAATATGGTCCTAGCCCCTTTCCCTACGCGAGGTAGTGAATTACAATGCATAGTTATTCTCCCAACTTCAAGGCATTCATCTTACACCAATATCAGTGATCGATGAGGGATAAATCGCTCAAAAGTGAGAGAGCCATATCATTATTGCCCCCCCCCCCCCCCAGCCTCAAAGTGAGAGCCCAGTGGCCCCCCAGCCCCCGTTCATACGCCTATGATTGTGAAGTTGTGAATTAATTTGTATTCCGCCAACGTTGAGGCATTCATATCGAACCGATATCAGTCATTGTAGAAATATAAATCGTTCAAAAGCAGGGAGCAGTAAATATTGTTGGATCCCAGCCTAAAAAGTGGGGCTTTGGCCCCCCGGCCCCCCGGTTCTTGCGCTAATGGGTTATGGTATTAAGGAGTTGTGAATTCATCATTATTTTAGCAACTTAAAAGCATTCATATCGAACTATTTATCAGTGAGCGAAGGAGGAGACGGCGTTCAAAAGTGCGTGCGTGTGTGTGTGTGTGTGTGGGGGGGGTGGGCAGTTAACATTACTGGCCAGTGGCCACCCCCCGTCTGAAAAGTGGTGGCCATGGCCCCCCGCCCCCCCCCCCCATTCCTACAACTATGGTCCGGCGCATTGCAGTAGGTCCAAGATAGTCTCTAAAGCACCAAACTTCTGCTTTCAATAATTGTGCCCCTGCCCAATAATTTGGCCGTTTTACTTCCCACCCTGTCCGCCATAAGACCAGTGGGTTGCTAGTTTAACCACCCTGTCCGCCATAAGACCAGTGGGTTACTAGTTTAATCACCCTGTCCGTCATAAGACCAGTGGGTTGCTAGTTTAATGGTGGATTTGTATGAATAAAGGCTTGCTATTGATACATCGTCAGCGTGATATTCTTCTCAGCGAGTCTTGCCGTTGCCTAGTTTTTGAGTGGGTCGATGTGCAAATGTGATTACACTTTGTCATATTCAAGTTAATTGGACTCATCAGTCATCTGCAATTGTACAACAAAATACAACAAGTAAAATTAGAAGATTTCACGATTCAACTTAACCCTCACCGTGCCGGGGGGGCGTTTAGACACCCCCTAAGGTTTTTCGAGGATAGAAAAAAAATGACGGCGAAAAATGAAGGGCGCCACCATTTCTAGTAGTTTAATTTCAAACTTACAAGATTTCATAAGGTCAAAGGTACCTACAATTCGAATATCTCATATTTTTTTGTATATCTGTGACCTAAGGTGGGGTCAATTTCGTGACCTCTATATCATAAGTCAATGGGGAAATATTCAAATGCTTCATATTAGGAGGATACGCATGGTATCAGTCAAATTCCTTCTGGATCATGTTATCATAGGTCATTCTTGATGATCCAGGTGAAATTTGTGTTCAGTGATCCCTACAATTAGCCGAGGTCATCCGAGGTCGCCAAAACGTTTTGTTAACAATAACTATCAACAGAAGGAAGACAGAGAAGTGAAACTAGCACCAATGTGTTTGTCTCGTCAAGATACGTCTCCCAATATGCAACATGACCTACATGGTCATCACTTGACCTCGAACTGCGGTCAAATTTGGATGTTGACCTAACCTGGTCAACAGGAATATGCTTCGAAGTGAATTGATGAGACAAATATGATCGCCCCCAAATTATTGCCCTACCTTAATTACATAAACAGCTATTTGCGAAAAAAAATGTTTTGCCAAAAAAAAGCCTTTTTGATATTTGATGACCTCTGGAGCCTAAACGATGGACCTGAGCTAAACTTTGAGGACATTTTATCGCTTGCATTTGTCAACAGCTTTCGATTGATTTTTTTGTTTGTTCCTAGCTATCATAGTTCCCGATATATTTGGGGTGTTCGAAGCAAAGTCCTAAAAATGGAAAATCTGACCTTTGATGACCTCTGGTGACCTCAATATTGACCTAAGCCAATAAATTACCAAATAGATTCAAAATGATTTTTGACGAACTTGCAAACGATTTGTTTTCGTCTACGTCCCATATGTGTAGAGTTCGAGGGGGGAGGGGTCGAAACGCCCCCCCCCCCCCCCCTACTTCCCGGTACGGCGAAGGTGGCGCCGAGCACCAGCACGGCGCGGTTTAACAAAAGGACGCTCCTTTAGTGGGATATAACCAATACCAGATTGTATTATGACAGCTACCTTCATTATGTATGCAAGTTTGGTGCTAAGCAGTGCTATTCGAGCGTCGGTGACATTTGAAAGTGTATGCTTTCCTCCTGTGTCATCCAGCGAGTGCGCACACTCTGTCAGCGGCTGCTGGCTCGATGCTGGGCGGCATGGCGGTGCACCAGCTGGGTCCGCGGCGGGTGCTGCTGCTGCAAGCCCTGCCAACCATCGCCGGCTGGCTGCTGGTGACGCTGGCCACCAGCTACCCCATGCTCATCATCGGCCGCTGCCTGGTGGGCGTCTGCACCGGCCTCGTCCCTCAGCGCAGGACAGGTGAGAGGCCCTGAAAGTAGTGAGCAGTTCCTGTGTCCTCATCCCGATAAGTTTGAAGCTTATTTGCTTAACTGGTCGTTACCGCACCTTCAAATGAAACCAGTTGAGCCTCCAGCAACCTCAACCGTTGAGAAAAACCTCAAACGTTTGGCCAACGGTCAAGAAAGGTGAAGGAAAGGGAATATCAGATGATGCAGTTCTGTCGTGTGACCGCGCATTATTGCTGCTCTGTCCATGGTGTTTACTGTTTACATTCACGAATTAGGTAAATTTCCATCGTCTATTCCCGTGCATCGCTCCAACACGATTCATCTGGCGGGAAGGAAATCTCATCCGAGTGAAAGCACGGTGACAAGCCGTAGGCGAGTCTTGTTCAGTGGTAATGTAACTGTCCAAACAAGGTCACAAAACTGAGGTTTGACCTCGTGCACCATTGCAGCATTTTTAAATCGTTTATTTCTTGTCCTCTTGGCTGAAACTGACTTGAAAATTCTTCCCCTGGTTGATTTCAAGTCGCTCAATTCAGTGCATCGAATTCCAAGGTCTCTGGCTTCATTTGTGACAGTTATGGAAACTTGCAGTTGCAACATCATGCAACAATTTGCAACATTTTCACAAGTTCGCACATGAAAATTCATTGACTTCGTTCACCCAACTATGGTGGCGGCGATACG